>VZRQ01004354.1:100500-147423 GCA_013397975.1 Machaerirhynchus nigripectus | reverse complement strand
CCGCCCCCGGGCCGTCCACGTCCTCCTGCGGGCGAGCGCCGCTTTAGGCTTCTCTCCTGGCTCTCCCCGGTGGCGGGCGCATCCCCCGCTCTCCTCTGCCGCCCACGGAGCCCCGCTGGCTCTCTGCCTCCTCCCTCCGCCGCCTTGACAGCGCTCGTCGGGTTCAGCCCTTCCCTTCCCTAGCACCCTGTCACCTCACCCCCCACCCGGCCCTCCCCGCCGTCCGGGGATTCGCGTCCCCCGGGCTGCGCCTCGTTTGTTCCCCGGAGGCACCATCGCCCTCCGGAGCCGTTTCGAAACGGAACTCCGGCAATTTCGGCAGAGCTGCCATGCGGGGGTTGTTTCGCAGCTCCGCGGGGTTCTCCCCCCCGCCTCCGGTGCAGCAGCAGTAGCGCTGTGCTGTTCGTGTGCGGACCGGAAAGCTGTAATGCACGTAGCCCAATGGGCTGGATAATGTGTGCTGTAACTGGGCTGGGGCGAAAGGCTGACACTTCACATACGATGGGTATTCGAGTTTGGAGGCTGCGGGAGTGCGATGTGTCCAGGTGTGTGTGTGTGTGTGTGCGAGAGTCGCTCTGTTTTTTCAATCATGACGGCA
This sequence comes from Machaerirhynchus nigripectus, assembly GCA_013397975.1. NCBI lineage: Eukaryota > Metazoa > Chordata > Aves > Passeriformes > Dicruridae > Machaerirhynchus > Machaerirhynchus nigripectus. The sequence goes on along the minus strand of VZRQ01004354.1, from coordinate 146,825 downwards.
GGTAATTTCCCTTTTTCTGCCCGGAAATTTCTAAAATTAACCCGGAGATACAGTATGGAGTCCTGTAGTATTTTACGTCGACACTAGGGGTGTCTCCTGCTTTTCACCGCTGCCAAGAAATCAACGCCCTTTTTTTAATAAACATTTATTTTAGCCTAAATTATCCAGTACCCTGGCTGCAGGAAGACCTAGCAGTATTTTGGTTTTAGAGCTGGAGAAATACTAGTGGTTTAAATTTTTTTTTAACCCTTTCAGAGTGAGGCCAGCTGGATATCACATTGCACGTTAGACTCACAGGGCCTGGAAGTCAAAAATGGGTTTCCTTTTGTTTTTAAGCAGGGCATTGCAGTCTTTCCTTTAAAAAATAAAGTTGAGGCAGAAACTAATGTGCCATGCTCAGGCTGGTTTTGTGTGTACAGTTTAATAGATGTGTGTTTGGAGAAATGTTTTGAAATATGTAAAGCTTTGATTTCAGTTGGGAGCACTTCAAGACTGTGAGGGGGAAAAAAAGCTCATACTTTGAGAACAAGGTATTAATGGATTTGAGACTTAAAAAAGTTATTATCACTTATGTCATGGTCGCAGTACTGCTAATTACTTTGAATGTATAGATCATCATGAACAGTGATCATCTTCCACACAACAGGTGTGCTCATCCTGCCAGTAGTTGGGTCTTCTGTGAAAATTCTGTTCTAAAAACTGCCAGATGAGATAGACTAACATGCATAAAAGGAAAGAAACGTTATTGAACTATGATGCCCATATGCATGTTAGTGATATTTAATGAACTTAACTTTCACGTGTGATTATTTCTTATATATGATAACTTTCACCTTTGGTTATTTTTCCCTCTATTCTGTTGTAACTAAGGTTTTCCTATAATCTTTTGATGGTATAATCATGTTGCTCATTACTTCATTGCTTCGTGGATAATATATGTGTATGATGCATTGCAATGTAGAAATGCATATACTGAGGAAAAAAGGTGTGATGGATATTATTGCTACCAGTGAAGGTGCTTGTTTTCTCGAATAAGCATAATGCCACTCTAGTTGTATCATTACACTGGTTCTGGTAATACCTGATCTTAGGTGCCTTTCAGGCTGAAAACCAATCTAAAACTATACATTAACAAAAAAAAAAACCCCAGCATTTCATTTAAGTTGCTATTCTTTTTGCTGTCTTTAATCAGGGGATGTTTTCATTAAAAGAGTTCAGTTTTAATGAAGGAGTGCATCTTGTTTCAACTCTTATGGTATTAGAGCAATTCTTTTTTCACAATTTAGAACAACATTTCTTTTATGTTCTTACAGGATGAGAGAGCTGACAGTTACAGTGAAAAAAGAGGTGAATGTGTTAATGTGTTTGTAGTAGGTAGCTTAAGATAAAACAAAAAAAATATAGGCAGTCAAGGAATGTTCTTCTGGATATTTAGGTATAGCTAGTTCTAAAATAATCTGTCATAGCATACGATGATGAGTCCATTACATAATGCTACAAGTAATGTTGATAAGCTATTTTTGTCAGAGTTGACTTAGCAAGTTTTTCCTATGAGTAGTGTTTTCTAGGAAAAGGTGTACAGCACAGATAAAGTTATTAAACGATCTTAGTTTTAGTTTTAGATAAATTCTGTCTTTTTGGGATGGTCTGTGTTCTGGTTCATATCCAGTTCTTGAACTTTATAGATGTAGTACAGAAGCCCCAGAATTCTACAGGAATCACCCAAAACATGTTACGTTGTGCATCCATCTTAACTTGTCTCTTACTCAGTTGTTTTGACTCACTTCACTTGAATACTAGTGCCTCTGGTGCATTTTCTCCAGCTAGAACTGATCTAACACTGGTTCTAAATTACTGGATTAAAGAATCTCCTAAACAGTTTTTTTTGCAGTAAAACAAAAAAGGAACCCTAGAAGACCATCTTAAAAAATTGTTTGCTGTTTAGTAGGGAGAGTATTAAATACTTTGGTTATTAGCTGAACCAAAAGCTAGTTATTCCATTACCAAATCATGATTTCGCTGTTATCATGACAAATATCTGGATAATCAGTTTGGTTTTTAACACGTGGCAGAAACTGAGAGGCACTCACAGGGTCTGGGTTACAGCCTGCTGATGGGCTTCTGCCACAGGTGGAGTAACTGGTCTAGGATACAATCTGTGAAGTTCATGTATAGGTATTGAGAAGTATTTGGTAGGCTTATTTAAGCCAGTTAGTTTAGTGAAAGATTTGATTTTTGGAAATAACTCTCACAGGTATGGTTGAGAGGCCAGTTTGAATATGCAAGTCTCCTTGAATCTGCCATCTAAAAAGGAAGATAAAGCCTGTTGGTGGAGAAGGAAAAAGACTTTAAAAAGTAATATTTTTTCACCATTCCTGTGGTAGAAGTAGAATTCTGGTTTTCTATGGTTAAACTATTAATTTAACAATAGGGAGGAATGAAAATTGAATAGTTGAAGGGAAAATAGATTATGGTGGGCATATCTCAAGAGCTTCAGTATATTCATCACCTAAGGCATCTGGCTTAGCAGTGAAAGGGAAATTTAAGGGAGTGAGATTAATAACACCTAAATTGTGGGTTTATTCATATCTTAAAGTAGATGGGACTGTCTTCTGTCAATCAGTGCCAGAAAAAGAGAATTCAGTAATTCTGGGATTTCTGAGGAAACAAGATGAAGCAGAAATGCACATTTTTATGCCAAACCATTTCTCTTGGTCTGCTTCCGCCCCCTCACCGAATAGGTCAGGTTGGAAGAGCCTTTCCTTGTAAGAGAGATGCTCCACTCCCTTAGTCTGGGTGCTGAATGGGTGCTTATCTGGCAGTGTTACAGAAGAAATAGCTTTTTTTAAATTGTAGGTATGCTTAATAGTGCTCTTCTACTTTAATTCATAAATTACACTTGAATAAGATTTTTCAACATTGCTTTGATTTTCTTCTTCTAGTTTGAAGAATTGTTTTGCTTTCCCTCCCCATTTTTACTGCCCGAGTTTAGCTGTGTTTCACTAAAGAAAATTTTATCCTCTCCTAAAACGTTTTAAATCTGAATGGTAGTTGAGCATAAAATTCTAAGGTTGGACTCATAGATCTCAGAGGTCTTTTCCAACCTGATTCCGTGATTCTAGAGGCTTTGGTTTAACTATATGAAATGATGACCAAAAATTATTTTCATAGAAAGACATTTTATGTGATTTGAGCTAGTAAAAGTCTTCTTGAAAGCAGTTTGCTCTCAATTTCCTTGCCCTTCCTCTTCCCTGCCAAGCCTGTTCTCCCTTCTCCATGTAATATCATTTGTCAAGTTGTAATTGGGAGAAAAATTACACTGCACTGTTCTTTGTTCACTGGCAGCCAGTTCATTTAGTGACACATTTCCTAGTCTTCCATCCTTGTTTTCTTCTGGACTGTATGTTTTTCTGTTTTCCTCAGCTTATTTATTCTTTTATGTTCCCTGAAGAAGGACCATGGGGGTAAAGAGGGCTGGCTGTTTCTATGCTTCCTACATGCTATTTCTTTGCCAGAATCAGCAGAAACAGAGAAGGTGCTACTGTGTGATGTCCTTGTCATGATCCAACTCTTCAGTTGCTGGAGGAGCGAGCACTGTGAGGATGGGGGAGTAAAAACTGAAGTAGTAGGGAAGTAATGATGAGAGGCATGGATAGGCATAAAAAGATGAGTGAAAAGTGCTTGTGCTTAAAGGTTATGCAACTGGAAAATTAGAAAATATCTTGTTTGACTTGCAGGCCTATGTTAATTAAAATATAGAAAAATTGGAACTGCTGAAACAGTTAGAATTTTATTTGCTGACATGATTATATAAATTACTTAAATATGTTCTTTCTTTCCCAAAGATTGTAAGAATTTAACTTGCTGTGCTCTTATTGAAGCTCGTAAATATTGCCCTTGTTCTGCAGATAAAACAGGTCGAGGTCATGGCAGGGTAATAACTTACCCAAGGTCCTTGTTATTGTTTAAAAGTTAACATTACTATGTGATGTTGGAAGTGGATAATGTGTTCGTAGGTTTGAAAATAAGTATGTCTTAAATCAAATGAACTGTTACAATTTAGGTGTCTTGAGACTTGGAGTTAAAATGCAGCCACTAGAAAATGTGCTGTGCATTGTCCATTTGTCTTAGGGCCTGTGATAGTGTTCAGTGGTCACAGGCTGCCTTTTTCCAACATCTTAGTAACAGTGTTTTAGCCACTTAAAATGACTGCTTTTAGAGATCAGACCTGGAGATGGGCCTCTAATATCCTGTAAAAGCTACTCTGTTTCTTACTTGTCAGTGGCCTAAAGTAATCTTGACACCAGCAGTGTCAGAAAGATCAGCTACAGAGATTGCCTTAGTGTGCTGAATGGAAGTGGGGAAGTGTGGACATGCACCAACATCTTTTCATCTGTAACAGCTAAATCTTTTGGTATACCAGTTCAAGTATTCTGGGAAAGTCCAGGACTAGAAGCAGTAGATCTTACTTGGTGTATGATGTAGCTAGATTATTTTGGTCAGTGCATGAAACACTGTACTTAGTAATAATGAGTTTAACCAGGGATAAGCTTAAACTATGGCTTGTCTTTCTATTCAGGTTTTATATATATAATTTGAGTGGCAAAAGTCTGTGGAGAATTGTTTGGGATTTTTTTAAGTTTCAGGTGTGTCTAAACATAAAACCTCAGTCTTTCAAGTGAAGTAATTTTTGGAGTGTCAGTTCTTCTTAATTTTGACATTTTGTGTAGCTTGAAAATTTTAATTTGGTAGTTATACTTCCATATATACATATATACTTCCATTTATAGATATATACTTCCATACTTCCATAAAGACCATGTTTTATGTATTGCTACAAGCACTTTAATTCTGTTGGTGGTACAAAACAGCCTGGAGACTATATCTGACTTGCTTGTAACTTGACAGTCATTTGGCCCTGCTATTGATACTCCCTTCCACAATTAAGGAAGAAATCCTAGTGATATAAATAATCCTTAACTGCATTAAAGAAGTCTTGGAAACCAGTTTAATGGTTTTGATTAAAGGACAGCATTTTTGATGAACTGCCAATAAAAATCTTGGCTTCCGAGCTGTAAACAGGTCGTGTCAGTTAGTGAATATTTGCAAAGTCTGTGTTGATGAACATTTTTACGCAATCTTAAGGCAAAGAACTGAAGCTTGAGTCAGCTTGAAGTTCACAACAGTTTATAACATTGCCTGAGTTAGGTAAGGTAGGAATTAAAAAAATGTAGTAAGACATTTATGGAAGAAATTCAGTCAGAATTTGGGAGGGGTAGGAGAGGAAGGAATGGGACAAGAGATAGGAAGCCCAGAAATGAAGCCCAGGGTTGATACGTTTCTGGGAAGAAACCAAGCTACTGGAAAAGTGGATTCAGCTGTGATTCTCACAAGAATACAATCCTAGCATCATCTTTAAGAGCTGTGGAGCTTTTTCTTCCTCTCCTGTATTTGGGACAAATAGGGAGGGTTTTTTAGCCCTTATTTTCATCAGCTGGAAACTACAGGACTCTTGTTCTACCTCTTCTCTGTTGTTACCATGTGAGTATCTCCTCTGTGTATATTTATCAGATGTTTTGGGGTTTTTATGTAGTAAGTGGTAAAAGACAAAACCGACTGTTGTTTCACTGCTGACTGTGTAGGTTCTGAATAGCATCACTGAAGTTGAAAGAAGTCACTTGAATTCCCTCTGCTGAATGACACTATGGCTAGCAGAGAGGACTTTAAAAGGAGTTGTTTGGTTTGGTTTGTTGTTGGGTTTCTTTTTCAATAAAATCCATGGCTTTGCTTCAGGCCTGAGCTTGTGAAGGAGAACTCATGTACTTTGTAGGCATGATGGCTGAACAGCTTTTCAGTCCTGTGTATATAAGATGTTCCCTTGGGGAAGTTTAATTTAGTATTGAGCCACTGCTAACAGGCTTAGCACTGTGGTATCTGAGCAGTCATGGGTCAGTTTTGTTGATAATGCTGAAGTGACACTTCACAGATTTTTTTTAGATTAAAGCTAGATTGCATGTAGATCTGCTAACAAGTCTAGAAAAAAAACCTATGATAAATAGGAGAACTTCTAAGCAGCAATAATAAAAATGTCAGATTAATAAATAGACTTGATTTTATATTTTACTTAAGTAGACTATCTTAGCACGCTAATAACTTTTCTTCTCAGAGGTATCAAGTTTGTACTTATAGAGGTACCTGTTTGCTACTTATTCTTAAGTTTTTTCCAGTGCTTCTTATAAAAGCAGTGTTAGTTTTCCTGAAATATTTTATTCAAAACACTGTTTATTTTATTAGTAAGACTAAAGCATTTGCAGTAGGTATCACTGGTGTTAGGATTTTTTTTGGTTTTCAGACAGTGCCTTGAAAAATCACATAAATGTAATTTGTAAAATATGAAAGGCTAGCAAGTTTGAATCTTGCATACTCTTGAATGTTATAGTGCAACTCTAGTGTTGGTACAGCTGTGTTTTGCTAAATTCTGAAAAATCCTCTTTTGGGAGGCCTTGAAAAAATGGAATGTTTAGTTAAAAGGTGGCCAAATGTCCTTTTGTGGTGAGAAAACAAAAAATCCTGTGAGTAAAAGGGACTAAAATGGAACAAAATGAGAAGATGGTGGGTTTAGATTTAGGCATTTTTATGTAAGGATGTTGTAATAGTGTACTGCTCTATAGCAGGGGGCAGAGAAACTAAAGATTTCAGAAAAACTTCTTTTACAGAAAGGATGGGTTTTACTTGTAGTTTTATCCTGGCTGCTTTCTTGGAGGTATTGTGTAGCATCTGTGCAGTGCCATAAATGTTGTGTTAAGTCAATCCTTGTTACCCAGTGTTTCACAAAGAGCTGTTAAAACACTTTGTTTAAAATTACAAGTGTTCTTTGATTTGCACTTCATATTACAGACTGGTGTGCAAATGTATATGCATTATATACTGCCTTTAATGCTTGCAAACTGTAAATTTTTGAAAGTATGGCATATGAAGAGATAAGACGGTGAATAGCAGAAGGATGGTGGCCTGTGGTTCTGTGGGCAGGTTGTGTGATTACATGCACAGTTGTGTCAGTCTTTGTACAGTGCCTTGGACTGGATTCTTGATTGTGAGCAACTGGTAATTATTACTGGAAGTCCCTGGGGCTCTGCAGGGGTGCATCTACTGGACTTATTTTGGAACCTGTAGACCCTATAAATAGCAGTAATTTTTCTAACGCTGCATTGTGTGTTCTCTTATGCTTGCTTTTATGTACACTTACAACTTTATGTACATTTACTACTTCAGAAAATTTACAGTTCTTCAGGACAGTTGTTTCTGGTCCTATTGTCAATTACAGCAATTAATAAGCTTTGATTTCTGTCAAGATTAAGAAATCTTTAGCAAGTACAGGGAATCTCTTCTTTAGAGATATTAGAACTCTTTTGGTAATGAGATTTTGGATAATTCTTTAGACATTTGACATGAATGTTTATAAGATTCTGAAATTAGTTTGGACTTCTGATTTAATCACTTGAGTACCCTTGTATTAGCTTGTAGCAAAAGTGACAAATGTCTCTATTTGATACTCAGTATTTGCATTCCTGTGTGTAGGAAACAAGCCAGTTCCTGCCCTAAAGATCTTAACCTAAAATATTCTTTTAAATAGCGTTTTCTTTTAAATAGCGTTTAAGTATTACTTAATATAACCAACTCCTGAATGAACATCACCTCAGTGTTATGATTTTCAAAAGTCAGTACTTTCTCCATGACACGTCATATAAAGAAAACTGTTTGGAGGGTTTGAAATATTCCATAGCAGTGAAAACCTTAATTGAAAGCATTTGGGTTTTTTTTTTGTATGTGTGGCTGGGGGGGGGTTTTTTTTTTGGTCTTTTTTTTTGGTTTTTTTTTTTTGTGTATGTGTGTTTTATTATGTTTTATTTTGCTTTCCTTTCATTAAATCTGTTATAATTGGAAGACTTTGGAAATTTGTAGTGCATCTTCAGAAAACCAGTTTCTAATTTGTGAAAAATTCTTGGGTGCTGGAAAGTAGGTGTTCACTTAGAATGGAAGCTGTTAATGCCAGGAAGACCTGTTTAATGTTTTGTAAAATTCTTGATAATTACAATGGATTTGATCCCTCTGTATTGGATCATAATGTTTGTAGGGCCTGTTTTCAAACCATATGATTCATTTTTATTCTTTGTGAATCCTTGAATAGCATAAACTGAACCAGAACTTGTTAAAATATCTCCATATATTAGCTGACAGCTGCAAGTTGTGATTAAGTTTTTTTCCTTTAGTAAAAAAGAAGACAAGAACTAAGATTAGTGTTAACTGGTTGAGAATACCAGAATATGAACAATCTCTATATTTCAGATTCTGTATCTATGCAGCAATTCCCCTTCTGCATAGCCTGCTTCTTCCTTTGATTTGCACATCTTGGCCAGTTCTGCATCTTTGCCTCCTTGATTGTTTTTTGTTCACGTCAGTTTGTGAAATCAAATCCCATTTTTGACCTCTTTTCTGTTTTGAGGTATGTGTCACTTTCACAGCTCTTCACAATGTTCTGCAGCCTCTTTTGTGGTGGATCTTGAATGATATTTTTGCCTACTTTGTGATCTTCTTTTAAATTGTACGGTTTCCCCTTTCTCTCTTCTTGTTGGGCAGCCATAAGGCATTTATCTCCTTTCAAACTCAGATTTCCCTTTTTGGTTTCCTAGGTGGTATCAAACTGTTTATAAATTTCTTAACATTGGAAGAAAGGCTGGTGATGGCATGTATTTATGCAGCCTGTTCCTGTGCAGCGCTGTACGCTGAGCTCTGTGACTTTCCTGACTCTGTTCTAACCCCTTGAGGTAGAGCCTGTGTGAACTACTGATACTTTCTGAGTTGGTACTTACACTTCCCTGCTCAAGGATGTTCATTAAAACTGGTAGTAAACTGTTGTATGCAATAGAGCTGCATTGTCTTTTTTTTTGCTCCAGGCCTTTTCAGATTAATTTATAGTACCTGTGCAACTGTTCCTAAAGCCTTACCTTTTACAGTTAACGCATGACTGAGTACACTGTTGAAATCTAAAAACTTAGGACAGTCAGTTGATAGAAAAAGATGAGCAGGGCATGTTGTTCTTGACTGTTTCTAACCTACTTCTGTGAATAGGGAATTATGTTGAACTACAGTAGAGTCTTTTACACTACGTAGTATAATACTTAGATGCAGTATAATCTGTTAATATATCTTTGCTGTTTTCTTTGCCCTCTACAAATACCATTTGCAGTGAACCTGCTGTTTAAACCCCTCTAAAAAAAGAAGCCACCTAAACTTTTTTCCGAACTGATAGTGATATTCCATTCTTTGTGTGCTCAAGTTTGTTAACAGTTTGTGTCAAGGGACCTTTGCTAGCTACATGAGGAAGAAATACGTTAATTATGTAACATTAATGAATATATATAACTAGTTATATAATTATGTATTAACAATTATATTAATTTATATGTTCATTGCTTGCTGTCAGAGGATAACATGCTACATTTCATTTCTAGCTAAATTCTCATCTTTCATATTTATCTCAGCCTAATCAGGCACAAGGATCTGTAGCCATTTCCTGCAGAAATTAAGGAGGACATTTGTTTCCTTTGCTTGGGGTTCTGTGACTGCTCTAGCTCCTTTTCTGTTTTTTGGAAAAACCCTCTGCAAAGAGAAGTATTCTTATTCCTTTCTCATGTTCATGGCTTTGCTGAAGTGTAGTAGTAGGAAACTGATGTAATGGTTATTGATTTTTTTTCCTGCCTGTAGAATTCAGGCTTTTGGAGTTAAATGTGTTCTTGGTACCAGCCAATTCAGAAGTTCAGAAACTTTGGAAGACTGAGCCATCCTTATATTTACTCATTTCTAGTATTTGGAGTATCACAATTCATGTTTTTGAGAGGTAATTTTTGATTCTACAGCTATTGATAGCCTTAGGGTTTTTGAAGATTACTCAAAAAGAAGTTTAAATTTGCAAGCATGGTAACAAGTACTATACCTTAAGTGACTGTGATTTCCGCAATCTACTAAACATGGTTGAAAAACAGTGCAGAGAGAAGAAAGCCTGTATTTCACACTCCTCATCAATCCAGTGACAAGAATGTTTGACTTGGAAGTATTACAGAGAATATAATTCTTCGATTAATACTGTTAATTTTGGAGGGATATTGAAATAGCAGTTAACTTGGTGGAGTTTTTACAGGGATTATTCTATAGACCTGTTTGCTGAAGCTCCCTAGTTTTTCTTGGTTTTATAGTAGCTCAAAGTGGTGAAAATTAAATTGGCCTCATTAAAAGCAGTTTCATAAAAATATAGATAGCAAATTACATTTCAATATGGCTTTAGGTCAGATTAGTACCTTCTTGTAAAATAATTGTTCTGTTCCTATTTATATGTAGGTCAGCTAATGATGAAGTAGTTACTGCTTTGTGTTGGAGTGGAAGGTTGGAGCATTTTTTGCTTTCTGGGAAAAATTTGTTTTACCTTCAAATTGTTGTGGAGAAAGGGAGAAGCTGAAAGAGCTTTAATTACCTACTAAGCATTTTACCTGCAAAAAATGAGTGTTTTGACTCTTTTGGGTAGTTTTGTCTTTCTTCATTTGACAGAGCATGATATGCTAAAGAACAGCTTGAGTATAATCTTAATTTCTGGTGGAAACTGTGGGACTCTGTAGTTCCTCCAGGTTCTCAGTGATGCTTGCATACTTTGGCCTGATGTTGTGAATGAAGTTTTGTTCCTTTGTTCTCTGTGTTACTTTTCCAAATCTGAAGTTGTTGTTCTTTCATAGGAACATGACATAATTTACTGTTTGTAGTTGCTTGGATTTTCTGTGTTCATATTCACCAACAAAGGGGAAAAAAATCCTTCCTATCAACGAAGTGATGAAATTGGAGCTAGTAAGTGTCTGATACCCAGTTTATATCCATCAGTGTCCCAAAAAACAAGGTCAGTGTGATAGGCTCTGTTTTTTTGTTTCTCTTTAATACCTTGTTAAATGTAAGGTAATGTAATTCCTTAGTTAAGATGTTGACTCTGAAAATCCCAGGGCACCTCAGTCACTTGATAAAGTATTCAGTCACGTTTTACGCGTTCTCCCATACTCTTTAGATAAGCTTTTGCACTGTATATTTCCAAAGCTGCCTTCTTTGAAATGCTCTCTGGAGCTCTTAAACTCTTCTTTTGTTATGCATAAAGATTTTGTGATTTGTTTCAGGTTTGTCATTGATGTGTCTATTCTCTTGCAGTCATTTGTATTTTCTACCTTGTTTTGTACTTGGATTACAAATTTTCTGGACAGTATGGTCTTGGTTTCATTTTTATTAGTGTGAGGTTAGTCCATAGAACAGCAGAGTCATGGGGTGGATTGACTGAGAAACTTTACTGCAATTATCTTTAAAGCTGAAAAGGACAGCTGCCATGGTCTCCTCTTTAGCTAAGGGAATAGAACAAACTTCAGTTCGTGTTGTAAACCTAGAAAGAGGTTTTGAAGGTGAAACCAATATATTAAACTCAGTGGAACAAATAAATTAGTATCCTGTAAATTTTTTGTGACTCCCCCAGAAGCAGTGGAGGAGCAAACTGTTAATCCCAAAGGCTTCCCAATGTGAACTCTTAACTGCATCAGAACTTTGATTTAGTGGTGGCAGAATTTTATTGTTCCCCTACTAAAGGTTGTGTTGCTTCAGAATCTTTCTGGGAGGCTCCTTTCTTTGACTTTTTGAGAGTTCATTATTCATTTATGCACTTAAAATTACAGGGTTCTGAGAACTTTTGAGAGTGATGCAAGCTTTTGAAATGTGAGCATTGAAGTGATTGGATAAGCAGATAGGGTTGTTGCCTCTAAAGAGTAACAGCTGGGAAGTGCCAAAAATGAAATTGTGAAATGTACCTTAGCTCATAAAGTGCGCACTTTAGTTCCTGTCACTGCTGTTCTCTCAAGTTTTATTTACAGATTGCAATGTTTTGGCAAGTTTTTACAATGAGATCTCTTATTGCTTCCTATGATTTCTCATACATATGAGGTTTTGCTTTTCTCCTTCAAACAAGATTAATTTTTAGTTTTCTAAATGTGGCACAATCTATTCTCTGCCTTACCTTGTTTTAAAAACTCACTATGTTTGTTTCCAGCACTGTTTATTATCTATCTGACATACTGCAAGGTCTGTTAGGGAGATCGTAAAATGGAACAGAAAATGTGAATAGTCTCACATATTACAGATGGAACGATTGAGTTAAGTTTAAAGTCATGTAGTTATCCTTTAGGTTTTTATTATGTCTACAAACTTGAGTGAGATGATTTGGGGGAATACATACATACCTAGTAAATTGTATTATCAGTGTATGCTCTGACCTCATGCCTTCTTTTGTCCTCCAAATTCAGGAAAAGGACTTTGCAGTAAAACTGCTTTTATCTTTGGTCATTCTTTCTTCTTAAACAGTTTAACAAACTGCTCTTTGTTGTTTCTGCTGGGTCTGTATGTCTTGTTCTGTCTTAGGTGACTTTTTTTTTCTGGGCGACACTGCAGGTGAGTAATTAGTGTTTGTGTCTGCATGTACAGATCTATGATTAAACCAAGTGCTTTATCATACCTTCAAGATCATGGAAGTCTAGATTTTTGCTGGAAGCTCAGCATTTGTAACCGAGTTTAGATAGGAGATGCTGTGGGATGGATGTATATGAATATATATCATATCATCCCTGTTGTAAATGGACAGACTTTATAGATTGCTTTTGAGTCCTGAACACTGAAATTCAAAACACTGAAATTTAAAATGGATGTTTTTATTCTATTTGAGTAGATGCACTTTTTGTTATGTTTCCCTTAATAAAGCCAAATGGTGTATTAAATGCTGAATCCTCTTATAAATTACACTCTTGAGTCCTTTAGTTCTCCTGTCTGGTAGAGGCTTTGGCAACGGTAGCCATCTCTAATTTCGGGTTTGCTTTGTGCTTCATTGGTTTAGGGCTTCCCTGTGATATCCTGTAATAGTTACTTGACTGTGATGGCCTTAGGCCATTAATATCTCACATTGGAGGAGACCCGTGGACAGTGAAGGATTTAAATAAAGCATAGCAGAAGTGACTGGCCAACTGCCAGCCAGGGGACAAGTGGCTTCCCTTAAAATGACTGATGAAGGTTGAGCAGAGACATGACTGGATTAGATGGTGACTAAGGAGTAAACTGCAGGCTTTTCCTAAGACTTGGACAGTCTTTCTTGCCTCCTACATCCAGAAAGGGCATGTGGTAGAACCTGACATACATGCAATAGGGCAGAATCTTCTAAGTAATCATTACTTTGTTAGGAGCAAATGGAGTAAATGTATCCAAAAGAAGTTTGTTTGGTTTTTTTTTAATAAGACTTTCCTTTTTTTATAATGTGGCAAAGGGAATTGTAACACTCAGCATACTTGAAAAGAAGCAATGCCAGAATGCTGTAACAGCTTTAACCTGACTTGATCTCTACTGTAATCCCAAATCCACCAATCCCCTTTGCCTTGGTTCATTATCTCTGATGTCTGCAATTTAAATATGTTGAAGAATTAGGTATTAATCTTTTTTTGAGTTCCTTCAGTACTGAAGGTCACAGAGTGTTTTCTTTAGAGGCAGGATTAAAAGTTTAGGCTGCTTTGGGGGTAACACATTTAAAACTTGACATCTTCTTCTTTCAAAGGTAAGTTTAAAAAAAGCTGTGTTTGGTTTTGTGGTTTTGTTTTTGTTCTGGTTTTTTTTTTCCTGAAGTGCCGTCTTTCCTCTAAAAAATGCTTACAGCCTTCCTTGATGTTTGATGTTGACTAGTATTCAGGTGAGTATTGAGTTAAAATATTAACAACAGGTGTAAGACCTTGTCTTTTGTACTTTTATGATTTTGTCTTTAAGATCACACATAAAAACTGAGCACTGATACAAGTTCATTTGTTTATCAGATTTCTGGTAAACTTCACAAGAAATGTAACTGGAAGTGTCCACAAAAAGTTACTGTAAAGTTTCAAGGGATGATGATTACACTCATTGGCTGTCGTGGTTTGACACTGGTTTAAATGCCAAACACAAGAAATCCAATTATATGCATAAGGGGAATATGGATTTATCGAGGAAAACGTAAAAAAAACTTCGGGGCAAAACAAGGCCCACACTTAAACAGTTGCAATATACAGGAAAGTTTATTACTAACAGAATGAAGAGTGAAAAAAAAGAAATTATAAGAAATCAAAGCAAACCTTTAAACACCTTTCTTTCCCAATGCCTCCTTCTTTACTACAAACCTTTCACAAATGAAAACAAAACAAAAGCATGGGATTTTTGGTCAGAGTTGCTCTTTTTTAAGAGTCTTTTTATGCTTAAGGAAAAGAGGTTCTTCTACCGTGCCATAGAATTCTCACAAACCAACAGTTCAGTCTGCCCGGAGAAAATCTGGTGAAGTGAAAAAGGTATCTCTCCCGTGAATCTTTCGCCGTCTTCCCACACTGCCAAGTTACAGACCACAGGAGAAAGTGGAGTTCTAGTCTTTTAAGGATGAGTTATCTCAGCCTGAAAGCAAAGGTTCTCTGCTTCAAATTCTAACAGCTTCTCACAACTTCTATGTGGCCTGGTGTGGGCCTTTCTTTAAAGGCACAGGCTGCACAGGAATTTCCCATCCCCCCAAGTTTTTCAAAATGGATTAAAGTCCTTTCTACAGCTTTGCAAAAAGCATTTTTAAGCTCTGCGCCAAAAGCGCGACAGCCCTCTTTTCCCGTTGCCATCCAGCTGCCATCCCACGTGGTCTCGCCCTTCCCCTCTGTTTCTGACCTTGGGGTTGCCGTGTTCAGCTTCGTCCCATGTGACTTGACTTTTCTTTCCTCGCTGACTTGAAAGAAAAGGTGTCTTTGTCGGCTGCGGTGTGTGGTGTTTCTTCTGTTTTGGCGAGAGCTGTGCTGGATGCAAGGGTGCCCCGCCGGATCCGTGGGAGGCCCCGGTGGCCTCAGATCATCTCGGCCACGAGGTCTCAGTTACACACTGCCTGTGGAGCTGGGACAGCTCTCCCTGGGGGAGAGGACCGGCCCCGCGCCACCGCCGCCGCACCGAGGGGTCGAGGCGCGGTCCGGCCTGGGCCCTCCGACCACTCTTCGGCCCTTGAGGCCTGAAACGAAGAGAAATGTCCTGCTCTTGCACGGGCTTTTTATTTGCAAAATTGCAAAAGCGTGATTGGCTCGGGAACCTGTCAGTCAACTCAGGTGCAACCTATTACATTGGCAGATGTAGGGGAAAACGTAGCTTATGCTGTAAATGGAGGTTGTATCCAAACATAAAAGTGGAAGGGAAGAGTATGTTGGCTGGCTTATGTCACTGGGTGGAATTGTAACAGAGATGCTAAGAAGTTGTGGATGTGTTATGCTAGATAGTTGTAGCCTCTCGGAAATTGTGCCTGCCAGAAAATGGAAAATGCCTCTACCTATTTAAAGGAAACCTTAGATTGGTTGGACAACAATGTGTTAACTAAATATAATTGTAAGTTTTCTTTTTAATCCCAAATGAAACTTGTATGTTTTCCCAGCTCTTCTAGATTATTTTTTTTCAAAGACAAAAGATTATTAGACTTCTAAAGCATTTGACACCTCATTTATTACATTATCAGGGCCATTAAAAATTTGCTTCTTGGTTTTTCAACATCTGTAGAACCAACTTTGGAATAATACTTGTGTTTGTGAATATATCCCCTTTGTCTCTGTATACCTAGGGAACTCTTAACAGCTCAAAGGAATGTACAACATAATTACAGAATTATTGATGTTGGAAAAGAATTCCAAGGTAATCAAGCCCAGCTTTTGAGTGAATACTGTCATGGCCACTAAACTGGAACAGTGGCATGTCCACTTGTTTTTTTGAACACTTCTTGGGTTGGTGACTCCACCACACCCCTGGGCAACCTGTTCCAATATTCAACCACTCTTTTGGTGAAGAAATTTTTCCTACATGAACTTCCCTGGTCCAACTTGAGGCAGTTTCCCCTTGTCCTTTTCCTAGTTGCCTGGGCACAGAGCCTGAACCCCACCTGGCTACAGCCTCCTTTCAGGGAGTTGTCGCAAGATAAAGTCACATCGCTTTTCTCTGGCTAAACATCCCCAGCTCCCTCAGCTGTTCCTCATGGGACTTGTGTTCCAAACCCTTCTCTGAACTTGCTCCAGCACCTCAGTGTCCTTTTTGAAGTGAGGGGCCCAGAACTGGATATAGGTTTTGAGGTGTTACCAGTGCCAAGTACAGAGGAAGAATGACTTTCCTGGTCCTGCTGGCCACACTATTCCAGATACAAGCCAGGATGCCACTGGCCTTCTTGGCCACCTGGGCACATACTGGCTTATATTCAGCTGCTGTCAGTCAACACCGCTGTGCCTTTTCTGCTGGGCCGCTTTCTAGCTACTCTTCCCCCAGCCTGTGGTGCTGCCTGGGGTTGTGACCCAAGGGCAGGACCTGGCACTTCACCTTGTTGAACCTCATACTGTTGGCCTCAGCCCATTGACCCAGCCTGTCCAGATCCATCTGCAGAGCCTTCCCACCCTCCAGCAGAACAAAACTCCAGTAGTGTCATATGCAAACTGACTGAGAGTACCCTTGATCCTCTTGTCCAGATCATCGACATAGATATTAAACATGACCTGCCCAAAAACTGAGCCCTGGGACGCTGGTGACAGGCCTCCAGCTGAATGCAACTCCATTTACCACCACTCTTGGCCTGGCTATCCAGGCAGTTTTTTTACCCACTGAACCCATGGACTATCTGAGCCATGCGCAGACAGTTCCCCCAAGAGAATGCTGTGGGAGACAAGTGTCAAAGGCTTTCCTAAACTGCAGGTAAATCACATCCACAGCCTTTCCTTCATCCACTAAGTGGTACACCTTGTCATAGAAGGAGATGAGGTTGCTCAAGCAGGGCCTGCCTGTCATGAATCCAGGCTGACTGGGACTGATACAGACGCTGATTGCCCTGGTTGTCCTGCATGCACTGTGAGATTGCACCCAAGGTAATCTAAATACTGACATTTAAGGTCAGTTCATAAATTTCATAGTTTGCTTTTGTAGCTATATCTTCATGGGTCCAGGAGAAAATAACTACAATATATTGCTGCAATACGCATCTTGTTGCTGGTTGACCAAAGAACTGAAGAAACAAATGGTGGATGCTCTTCCATAAAAATACTGTTCATTCTTTTGCATATAGACCATGGAAAGATTTATTTGGTAAAGAAATTACAAAATAGGTTTCTTTCATGACTTGTGCCATTCAGTGAATTCAATATTTGTTGCTAGTTCTAGCTGTTAGAGTTGTGTTTATAGTAAGTGTTACTGATTTTAAAGGCAAGTTTTACTTGAAGTGCAACTCTTACATACCAGTGGAATGCCCAAATCCTTTACTGTCATACTTGTGCTCTGTGCTACTTACCTGGTACCGTTATTGCTGCTTCTCTGTTTCTTTTATTTTCTTTCCTTATTTACTTTACTTTAATCCTTGACTTTTCTGTATAACCTGTAAGAATTTGTTGCTCGTTTGTGTCCTGTTTAATTCCTTCTGTTGCACATGTGGACGACTGAATGCTCACACCAAAGGGTACCAAGATACCTGGATTTGACAGTCGCAATGCCAGAAAATATATTGTACTTTTGAATAGCCAAGGTAATGGCTATGAATTGTCATGGGCTTTCGTTACAACAGTGAATGGAACATAAGCAGAGCTGTGGTGGTGAAAATTGTAGTGTAGTCAAGAAGGCTCAATAAATTTTCATTTGAGCTGGATTCAGCTTGGAAGTCTTGGATCTTAAACTGCTGTCATACTGTCCTAGATTCAGGATAGACTGGATTTGTTGGTGACCTGAAAACATAATGCAAGATTGGCAAGTGTAGCCTAGCTTATTGCTAGGAGATATGTAATTTTTGAATTTACTGAATGTGAGGTGGGTGTCACCCCACATGAATTTTTATGTATTTCTTTAATTTTTTCTTTAGGACACGATCTTAGAAAACGGGCTGAGAATTTGGGGTCAGCAGGGAAACTGTCACTGCTCTTTAAGTTGTTTGAACTTCCACAAGCCTTCTTATTCTATGTCTTCTAATTTCTTGGCTTCACTTAATCTTTGCGTTGTGAAATCTAACTCAACATTACTACGAGTGTAAGAACCTCAGATTTATTTTCTTTGAGTAGAAGTCTTGTGTTGGAGAACTGCTAAATCAAGGAGGAAGTATTTGGGGGAGTTGCACTCTCTCTGCCTGGAATACCTTTATGCAAAGCAAGTACTTAGTAGTTGCTTTGTATAAAACAATATACAAAAACAGAAGTCACCAAGCTGTTTTAAATGTTACTTTCAAAATTTTGGCAGTTAGTCTGCACTATTACCAGTTCTTAAGTCTTGTTTTCAGGTAACTGTGCTTGGATATCCAAATTTAGGGAGATTTGTTTACTGTCTGCAATAAAAAGCCTAAAAGGTGACTTAATTACTCCCAAGTCAAAACACAAATGCAAAATCCCTTGGGTATCTTACCTATAGCATTTCCTTTACAAGTTTCCTTTTGTAGTGTATAAATTGGATATTCCTGTTAAATAGAAGATAATCAATGACATGTTTTTCTTGATTTCATAGACTCCTATTGGGCTGACATAACTCTTCTGTGTTGAGTAGTTTGTTCAAGGGTTTTTGGGTTTTTTTCTTCTTTTAATTGAATTTAACAAAAAAGGCCAAGTGTAAGTATATTCATACTCTTTCTGAACGGGGTAGATAAAATTATTTTTCGTCCTGCTTTTTTGCATTGAAATCCTGTTCCTGCTTTTCTTGTGTTAAGCTGTATTTTTTGTGGTGTCTGCAGAAACTTTGGGTATGTCTTTCATCTGTGTTTTGGTAAACTCCTTGTAGTCTTTAATTCTCTGTTAAGTTCCAGATAAAATGTATAAATTACAATAGGTGAGATCTTGTATATTTTTGTGACCAACATTTAATTTAGAAATTCAAATAGTAAAGTGGCTTAAAGCTTCCTGGGCTTTGTGTGAAATTAATTTTAAACCACTGTAGATGTGTCTATGTGGCATGTTCTATTAATGCAGAAGTTTTTAGAGCCTTGAAAACATACACCATCATTATTAGCTTGCCTACTTGCCTGCTGTTTTTTGATGAGGAATGCAGTGCCAACCTCTGACAACCAGAGCTCTAGTAATTTGTTAAACAATGATCATTAATTAAAAAAAAAACCCAAAAATCAAAAAACCAAATCAAGCTTCTTTTCACCAAGAAGTTCTTCACTGTTAAAGCTTTATGAAAGTGACAATACATGGAAAATGAGCTCGAAGGAGGAGGAAGAATTCTCTGCAACAGGTAATTGTATTTAATCATTAATTCTGGTGGTATGGAGAAGAATGAGAAAGGACAGAGAAGCATTTTGTTTGTTTATGGAACAGGGAGAAGGGTCTTATATGTGGGCCCTTAAGTGCAAGCTGCCAGCTGCTTCCATCTTTCCTCTTAATACTCCCTTTCTTTTGAGTTGGAGTAGGGGATGATGGAAAACAGCTTTTTGTGTAACTTAAGAATTAAAGTTGACTATCTTGATAATTCCTAATTCTGGCCCCCAGCTGATATGGCTTGGACTGTTTCACTTGCCCACTGAAGTTTCTTGCTTGTGCTAACTGGTAACTGGTAGTGGTAATTGGTGGTGTTGAAGGTATAGAAGCAGATGCAAGAAGCACAACACACAGTGTGTTGCCAACACCCCAAGTGGTGCCCTTGCATCAAAACCACAAATGCGGGAACATCTAGTGCTGAGGTGGATCAGCCAGTGCTGTGACAAGGCAGTTTGCATATTTAAGGCAATTTACAAAGACGAACTTCTTATCTTGCTTTTGTATGCTGCTGCAGAAAGTAGTAAATCTTGGACAACTACTCCTGTGCATGTACTAAACAGATCAGGAGACCACTCTTGCCCTTGTTGAATTAATTGCCTGGCTGTGGAAACAAATCAGAATCTTTGAAAGAACCTAATGTTTTTAACTGACCAGGAATTGATTTTCATTTGTAGTGACTCGCACACACCCTTTGGAGGACTAAATCTGAGATTAGACCTAAGGTGAAATGGTGGCCTGCTGACATTTAAACGCATTTTCTGCTTTTATAAAAGCAGAAAACTAATTGAAGGCTGATGCTGTAATTTAGCTCTCTGAACTATTGACAAGAAGATGCACATCATGCAGAAAAGTAATGTATAATTAGACCTCGAAACAGTGTTCTACTAATATATGCTGAAGAACTGCTTTGCAGTGTGATGTCTTACTGTGTACAAGCTGTTTTGTATAAACAACTGCAGCTAAGAATTGAGATTGTTACTAATTTTGCTAATTGCTAATTTCCTTTATCATTTTCTATCCACAGATCTTCATGTCTTTCACTAAGAGGAAACTTGTCAAGATAATTGCATAACTGTTGTACCTTGGAGCAGCATGTACAAAACTGATCTTGAGAGCAATTAGTATTTGAAATAACTGCTGTGGGGGAAAAAAAACCAAGAAACACTTTTTAAAAAAAATAATCTACAGAAGATACCATGACTAAAGTCCATTCAGAGGTTATTCTTACCTAGTAAAAAGACACAGTTGTTGAAAGGAGAAAAGAATACTTACTAGAAAATTACAAAACCCATTTTTGTTCTTAAAGGAACACATTACATGTCATGTCAACTCCTTTAGTGATGTGTTTTGTCTTCTTTCTAGGAAACTGGTATTTCTGCAGTATTCAGAATTGGGTCAACCTTTTGTTAGTAGATTTTGGACTTTTCCTTCATCTGTAATTATTTCTGTCAACAAGTCGTGATTTTGCGGCTGCTTAACTGGGAGTTAACTCGTAGGCTTCTAACAGCATTCAAGAAAATTTCAAGACTATTCTAAAAGGATAAGGCTATTTAAAGTATCTGTAGTATTTCAGGTGCTTTTTCTGCTGGTGCAGCTTGAGAGAGAATGGAGTTCCAGCAGTCTGGTAGGGATAGCCAGATACAGCTGAGGAAGACATGTTTTACACTGGGCGTAGGTGCCAAGTAAATCTCTGGTGGAGTGTTGACTCTGTAAAAATTGCATTTCTTCAACAAACCATGTGTTGCTGGTTTCTAGAGGTGCTGATAAATAGTGTATATGAGCAGATACTCTCACATTTTGTGAGGTATGCTAAATAGGTATCTGGCAGGAAACACTAATATTATAATGAGGTTTTAAAATTGACAATTTTAAGGTGTGTCAGAACCCTTTTACTCTACAGATGCATTTGTATAAATGAACTTCTCTATCAGAGATGAAATTACATCTTTGGAGTTTTACACTGGCTTTTGTCTTTATAAATTAGTATAATTTAAAACTATAAAATAAAGTGTAAGTGCAGTGTTATTTTAATGAATAGAATGTATAATTATAGTGATCTTTTGCTCAAATTTTCTGTTCATGCACTTAATCACAAAGAATATTTTTCAGCATTCTTTAGAATGCTTCCTCATCCTGGTGTTAAAATTAGGTAATTCTTTGCATTAAAACTGTACAGATGAAAATGTATACCCAGTTTCTTTCCCTTTTTTTAGAGCGTTTATTTGATACTTAATGATGTCTCATAGCTGTGCTTACCTCCCTGCTTTTTTTCTCAACACATGAATATGGATATAGCTCTAGACCTTCCATTTTACTTACTGCCTGCCTATTCTCAAACAATTCTTGCTTCTTAAGCAAGAAGAGTATTCAGCCTGTACTTAGTGCTTGTGTTTCAGGGTTTATCTCCTGTCTCATAGAGCGTGTACACATACTGATTGTATTTGGGGACTGTATTTGGAAGTAAGCTGCTTCTTGTACTGCTGCTCGGAATATGATTAATAAAATGCCTGCTCCTGAGACCAAATCATTCCTATTAATCTCGGAAGATCAAGGCTTTGGTACAGAGCACCATCTTTGTGTTTGTCCAGGTCACAGCTGTGCAAACAGGAATTTTGGCATAAGTAGTTCAGATGTTTATTTGTNATTCTCCTGTGAAGATGAATATTCAGCACATCAATAGCAGGTAACTACTTTTTAAAATACTTTATTTAAATACTATGTGGAAAAAGTTAAATAATCATGTAATTTTTACGCTGTCATTTACTAGATTTTTCTAATTTTTTTAGATATCCAAGATCCAGTCCTGGATAGGTAAGTATTCTCAACACTTTTTTTTTAGCAGTAACTGTTTCAAAGAAAAGCTAAGATGAAGTTTATTCACTTTTTTCTCTGGTCTACAAGTATTTTTTTTAGGCTACTCCTTAGATAACTTGCTTATAACTTAGCATGTGCATCTAAATGCATAGTAAGGCTCCTTATTAACATTACACTTATTCAGTTCATGAACTGAAAAAAGTTACTCCCATTTTTTCATTTTGTTCTGCTCAGTTTTCAGAACCATTTTACGTGTCTTAAGGCAGATTGATTTTGGTAACTTGTACTACAAATTAACTTTCTCCCAAGACCTGAACAAGGATGTAAATGTCCAGAACAGTAGTAGTTAGTATTGTGTATTTGTGTGCATGTGCATAAATGCACTGGTTTTAATTCAACTTTCTCCTTTAATTTGCAGCCTTCCAGTCTGGTGTTTTTCTTGCCTCTTCATGACCTCGTGTCTTGAGCAGCCTAGCTGGATCCCCTGGTTCCTGTTTCTTCTTGTTTCAAAATTCTGCTTTCTCCCGTTTAAGATTCCCTACCCTTTTATATTCATATGCATACACCAGCCTTTTGCTACCTGTTTTGGTCTTTGCTGTTTATCCTAAGACTTTGGGTTCCATCCAGCATTTTCCATGTGGCATTGCTCTCCTGGATTCCCTGCCACAGTGCAATTAGTTTGTCCACAGAACATCCCTGATGTGCTTTTGAGGTTTTAGTGACCTGATGGTCCTCATCTATATTTTTCTGCTACTTTTGTCTTGCTCTAAGTAGACATTGGAGAAGACATTAAGGCTGTACCTTTTGCTGCCCTACGTAGAAAGCAAATGCATGAACTTTTTTTAAAGAAGCAAGAGAGCCTGTGGATTGTGGGGGATAAGCAAAGTGAGAGTGTTCCTGAGATAAAAAATGCAAGCAACTCCCCTCAACAACAACAACACATCTCCTCTTCGACATGTTTAGATTCATGAGATGTTTGTTCTGCTCCTTTCTGCTCCACGTAGGAAATGCAGTTGCATTTTAGCTTCTAGGCTAAATGTAGTTCTTCCTTTCTTTCCCCCCACCCTTCTGTCAAGTAATATCCCTATTTCTGTTAAATTTTGTATCATTTTGATGAGCCTTTCTTTGCAAGTGCTCAGCTGTGGAGTCCTTTATGCTCCACACCATAAGAGAATTGCTGCTGTATAGAGTGTCTTAGACTCATCTGAAATCTGTTTTGTTTTCTTGTGTAACACACTCCCTTAAAAACATTTGTTTTGAAAATGGTTATGAATCTCTTCAGTTATCTGGCTGCTCCTTTGCTAATGGATTCAGAAAAGTCATTAAGCATGTGCGTATTGTGATCTCTGACTCAAAGTGAGGCATTTGGGGGAAACTACCAAGTTTTAGTGTCTTTTGGCGTTCACATTGCAGTAGTTCATGTTGATTTCTGTATGCGCAAATTTAAAGTGTTGATACCCTCAAAATTTTAAGCTTTTTGAGCTATTACTGTGTTGTAGTGTAGCAAGGATTTAAAATCTTACTTTGACTTTCCATTCAGTTACAAAGCAGGAATAAATATATTAACATAGTACATTGCAAAAATATTTAAATGTAAAGCTGTTATGTGTGAGTTTCTGGTCATATAAAACTCTTCTTTTGTATCATTCTTGCTGTGTGAATCCTTTTTGGGGGAATGGGCAGGTGGTTCAGGGAAGAAAACTTGATACAGTTTTCTTATGCAAATTGAGTAAGATTTGTCATCGGAGTTCATAAGGACACGTCTGTTTCTGTGTATGAAATAAAATGGTAAAGCAGGTTTTGTGCAGTTTTGTAATTAAATACTTTTAACTTGGAAAGTAGCATTTGCTCAACATATAAGTAGTGAGTTTGTTTTTCTGAGTTTAGAATATGGGATTGAAGTTCTTGCCATAATCGTGTGAACTGACATTTTCATGGGAGTTCTCATTGGAGGAGACCTCTTAATGGTTTTATATTTCTTTGTATGTTTTGGTAACAGATCTATCCAGATAAAGCACTGTTTATGATTGTTGGGTCTGAAATATATATTTTTAAATAACAGTGTAAGTTGATTGCCTGAGATTTTTACAGTGATGAAATTTAAATAGTTCCTTAAAGCTATTTTGGGAGTAATTGCAACTTTGTTCTTTTTTTCTTGTTGTGTTTCAGGGAAATGAGGCAAGCTACCCTTTGGAAATGTGCTCACACTGTAAGTTTTTTTTAATTGCTATATTGTATTGTTACAGAAGTGGATTTTATTTGGGGATCCTTATGTACAGTTTCCATGTATCTTATGCAGTTAATATACTAACCAAAAGAGTGAAATTATTACCTTTGGAAATAATACAGCTTTTGCTGTTAGATTGTAAAATCAAAAATCAGTCTGTATTTAGAATTAAAATCACTTAAAGTTCTGAGGCTTTTCTTTGAGTCTTCCATTAGAATATTAGTAGTTCAACCAGTGGGGCTTTTCCCTCAGTCCTGATGCCAGTTCCTCAGAGATGTGGGGCAGTTCATGGTGCAGTCTGTGCTGTGAGTGAAGTATATTGCTTAAACTGGCTTTGTGTCCTCAGAGGAAGGAGAGGTTGAGACTAAATGAGCTTTTTTTTCCCCTGTGTATGCTTGCAGCCAAGCAGTTAGGTGAGAACCCACTTAGTGTTACTTGCTTTTGGCCACGTGAGAATAAAATTTGTTGCTCCATCTCATGGGTTTAGTGTACCCTGTAAAAATGACTTAAGTATTTTTTGCTTAAAGCTGACCAAAGAAAGAGTTGTCTTGTGAAATGTCCTTGTGGTGTTAGGTGTACCTATTCTTAGCTGCTTTTTCCATTGAATTATTTTCTTCAGCCCTAAAGTGTGTGCAGACGTGTGGATGTGTCTTCTGAACCACTTGATAAAATTCTTTATCTTGGATGAATCGGAAATAATTTTTAAACAGGGTAACTCTTAAAGAGAGGGACTGTTTCCTAGATTTCTTTCACAGTGCTTGTCATAACTGGCCTCTGGCTCTCGTAACTCAAACTGTAATAGAAAATATATAATCATGGAGAAATCTTTGTCTGAGTATGTTTTTTCAGAGAAATGAGGCTTTAGCATGTAATTTGCAAGTCCTCTGTTCCTAATAGGAACATCTACATGGACTCTTAATTTTAGAGTCATAAGTTTGCAAACACTTGAGAATCTTATCCACAGCAGTGCATAGTTGTGTAATGCTCTCAGTATATTTTGTTAAATGCAAATACACGGTTGGAGTTTTGTATTCGATGAAGACTTCAGTAGTGTTTTCCTGAATCATATATATCTCAGTCTTACATTACTGCTCACTGATAGGTGTTTAGTTAGGGACAAACTGGTTTATTTTTTTTAACTAGTCATGTCAGTGTCAGAGTTGTAAGCAGTTTGCTGCCATCCTTAACTTCTGATTCTATGACAAGCTATATTCATTGGTAGCAATGGGAAGCCTAAAGGTTTATTATTGAGCTTTTTGCCTGTTTTTGTTGCAGAGAAAGGATTTCTGCGTTATATTCTATGGTTAAACTGTATGTTGAAGCTATTGTTGTTTAAATGTGAAGTTTCATGTGATTAGAGCTTTTTCTTCTCTGATGGCCTTTCTCACAGCAGAAGGTCAGCTGTATCCCTGGGCAGCATAACTATACACACACGAGGAAAATGGAGTTTTCACTGTCCCTTTGTTTGGATGGGTCCAGTCACTGCAATGATTGTGCTGTGCTTAAAGGTCCTGCGTGCCTCAGTGTTCTGAATGCTGGGGTTTGGGGCACGGACGTGCACAGCCGCATGTCTGGAAGCAAGTCCACCAAGTAGACGTTCACATTGTTCTTCAGATGATAAATGTTCCTGCTGCTTCCCCCAAATTGTCACTGACAGGTCTAAAGCTTTCAAGGCAAGGCCAGACAATGTCTTTGAAGATCATTTGATATGGATTTTGAATGGTTATACCTTTTGGAGATAGCCAGTTAGTAATAATGTATTAATGCTATTTGCATGGAGGCATTGGGTCTTAACCTCTGCTTGGTGCTGCTGTTGCTACTTCGGTGTCTCATAAGAATAATTTTGTGTTAAAGTTGGCAGTTATGTGAAGCAAATTCAGGATACCAGGGAGAGGATACACACCATTAAATAGTCAAGCGTATTCTTTTAACCTGTCATTTTAGAACATTATTCAGATATAGAACATTATTCATATATAGGACATTATTTAGAACATTAGTTCTTCTTAGTGGGTGAATTAGTGTTGTTGGATTCCTTAAAGTGGTTTGGTTTTCTTTCTCAGATGTGCTGTGCCAGAAATTACTGAACACCTAGCACTGCTTTCCATGGGGAAAATTTGATGTCAGCCAAAATCTGTCAAATTATCCATAAGAAAATTTTATCATAGCAAAAAGATGTGGAGAAAACTATTTTGTAATAGAGGAAAGAATAGTTTATAGTATAGTATTTTTAATATAAACACTCTTTTGTAAAGAGTGTTTGGGTTTTAGGATAAGGAGACTAGTATCTCTTTTCTAACTTAGGAAATTGTAATTGACACATCTGAAGTCATGAAAAGGATTAGGCCAGCTGTGTGTAAGCATATACAAGACAAGTGGTTGAATGTGTTCTCAAGGGCGTCATCTTTTTGAAATCTGATCTCCAAGACTAAAATGGCTGACTTGGTTGCTACTCTGAAACGTTATATTCGTTAATCAGATGAGACTGTAGGTAGAGGTGAGAGTTTTGCTGAAGGTCTGTTTTATTTTGAGATCTCTGCAATCCATTCTTCTGGGGGAAAATTAGTCTGGAAACATTTAAAATTCATTTCAGAACATGTTTGATTTACAAAATATTTTCCCTAACACCTTAGCAATATTCTTGTCTATAATGATCTCATGTTTGAAAAATAAGTTGAAATGGGACTCTCTGTGACCACACTCTGGTCTGGTTTTTGTTAGTTAAACCTTTGAACCAGCATTCTAAGAATAGCTGAAAAGCCAACCTTTTAAATACAGGTTTAAACATTTAGGTAAACATTTCGATTTCAGAAGTGCTCAGCACCTAATTGCTGAGAGATGCACAGCTTTTCTAAGGTCTGTACCCTTTGCAGATGCCAGTGTGTATATTGTGTGCTCTACAGCAATGGATGTACCATGCTTCTTAATACGTAAGCAATTATCCTGTTAAAGCATCACTGAATGTAGTGGATTTCAGAAATCTGATGTTTTAGGGCATTCTTTACTTTTGGCTCTCACATTAATAGAAAGTTAGGTATGTACCTTTATGTTAACTGGAAAAAATATAATTAAATTTTTTTCTGAAATTAACTGTTTTTAACACAGCACACTGAAACTGGCTTTTAATAAAGCTTTTTGAGTTGCCACTTGAATAGTTTTTACAGTCTTATCCGAGCATCACTTACATGCACAACAATTTGAAACAGAATTGTTTTAAAGTATAATGGATCATCCAGTACTGCTGTGTTGAGGGGAAGGAGTGAGGAGCTCAGTAGTGTGGATCAGCATATTAGAAAGTGAACAACTGGGAGATAAGACTCCTGCACTAAAATGGGAGTGAGGCAAAGCATTTGCATGTAGTTTCTTGGAAGCATTTTAACCTGATTCATCATATTTTTAGATATATGCAAAGGAATTCAAGAGATGAAGCAGGTGTTGGCCCTAAGAATTTTAATACTTGGATGGAAGAGGAATCTTTTGAAAGTACTGATAGTTCTTTAACAAAAAACTCCTTACTACCAGAACTACTTAGTACCCTCCTTATGTTAATTACAAAGGGAACAAAACTCGAAATGGATTATGAAATAATCATAAATAATTTCATGTGTTTTAGAACAGTGCAGAAGTTGATGTTGGTACAGGGCTGCCAATATCAAGTTGTTTTAAAGTTGTAAAGTGTTTTAAAGAAAGCATTTAGCATTTATTATTTCCAGCCAGTTGGTAAGTTTGTGAGCTCCGGCATTAGTGCCAAGCTGATGGGATGCTGTCTGATTCTGCTGAAGCGTGTAGGAAGCACAGAGCCTGCTGTCAGCTGGGGGGCACAGCACCAAAAAGGCTGATTCAGATCTGAGGTAGGGGAATGCTCGGGGTTGCTCAGAGTGTGGTTATGAGTCACAGGCAAACTCTGCCTCAGACAGTGTAAACAAAGCTTAGTCCTCCTGATTTTCCTCAGTGGTGGTATTGCCCTTTTTACACTGCTATGGACTATGACTTCCTAGGATTTCCTAGTGTTTTTATCTGTCCTGGTGTCCTGAGCTGGTCTTCTAAAATTCTGTCTGCTACTGCCACCATCAGTCCTTTCAGCTCAGAAGCTTCCCCTTGATTTGAACTATTTTGTGCCTTGCATTTCCAGCAGAACTTAAGAGAGTTTGTTTGGGCACAAAGTCATATTTTGTTCAGACACTAAAAATTTAATTCAGTGCTCTGTTCTTCAGTGAGAGCTATGTGGAATTTTAAGAAAGTCTTTTGATAAGGACAAGGAAAATAAAGGTCTTGTGAAAAATGGGAACATCCATCTTGGATGGGAACTGTTGTATGTGTGCCTTCTTGGAGATAATGTCAACAAAAATGAGTAAGATATGATTGAAATCTGCTGTTATACATAAATGTATGCTGTTTTCCTTTAAAAAAATCCAAAGGAGAATGAAGAAACAAACCCCAAAAGACCAACACGGTTTTTAGGTAAATTCAGCTTAGGCAGGGAGAGTCACCAGAAATGAAGACTGTGAACGGAAGAAAGAACAGACAGAAGGTATGCAAATCTAAGCCATATTATACTGTAATGTATTCATCCCTTATTTTATATTTATATTCATATTCTTCAAGCTGTTCTATGAAGACAAAGATGCTACTGAAATACAAATTTTTTTCAAGTGTATAAGCTTTTTAAAATATAGCTTGTGGAAAAGATTTAATGGTAGGTGAGGTGCTTGCAGTATATTTAAGGAAAAATAAATAAATTCTGATACGAAATTCTCATACAGTCATGAACACAGTGACCTCCAGATGTTTATCCAGTTATGTTCATTAGGAACAGAGGTTTTTACGCTGCTGAACTATTAAAGAAAGTTTTCTTAGTCCTGCATTTACTTTGCTTTTTCATTATTTCCTCCTCCAGGTACTGTCATTCATGGTGTATCAGTTGCCATAAACAAAACACTGGAAGAGTTTGCTATTTGGTCAGCTTTTGGCAGAGATACTGATTTTTTTTCAGTACTATTCTTTGACTTGTTTTTTTTCTCCCCGCAAGGAAAGAACTTCTCTCAGATCTCCAGTGCAGGCAAACCCTTCGCTTAAATGTTTCAAGGTTTGGAATGAGAAATTTGTAACCCCATTTCTAGTAGAAACTGCTGCTAGATATTTGTACCTGGATTGTGAATTGGAGTTGAGCTGGTATGAGCTATGAAATGGGATGGGTGTATATGTGGAGAAAGAGAGGCAGCTGTTTTTTTGTTACAGTTCAGCAAAACATTAACATTATTGAGAAATATTCTTACATGCCTCTGCAACCTCCCCCTTCCTGTGATCTGATTCTTATCTTTATCATCCATAATCTTGACCTCCTTGCCTACAATCTTTAAAATGAAACAAAAAAAATTTTCTTCTCTTACACTTGCTAGTTTGTAATTTTCAGGACCTTGTTAACTGGAAATGTGAGGGTAGTTAACCTGGCAGTGGTTCTTGTGCCCAGCAGATGATGGCAGAGCAGCATTGCTTGTTAATACTGTGTCCAGTGGATCAGTTTCTGAATGCCTCAAGAAAATGTTCTTTTTGAAGTTCATATTGGTAGTTCCTGCTAGAGATGCATTAACTTGAGATAAAATACCTTTCTGACAACAGTTTGTTTTCTTAGCACATCTTGGGTGGGAGGTCTCGTCTCTCTGCAATGGCAAAGTTGGTCTTGTCTGTCTTCTGTGCCAGCTTGTGCCAATTTAAGCTATGTAGCAGTGTGTGAGTGACTTGTGTATGTGGTAATTAGCTCCACTTCATAGCAGAACACTGACAGAACTCTGGGTGTCCCTTTCAGTCTTTGCTCATATATTTGTGAGGAAAAATAGCATGGACTTGAGTTCCCAAACCAGGAAATGGAACTGAAGTAGTGAAATAAGACTTTCTTTAATGCGACCTCTGGGTTGTGAGAAAGTGGTGTTACCTAATGATCAGAGGTCTGTAGTCCTGCTTCACGCAGCTCTATGTTTACATCCTAATTTGTGAAAATGTCATCGCTGTGTTTCAGTACCTAGGAGTTTTTACGTGTTACTTAGGAATGTTACAGAACCTGCAGTTCATTAACTTGCTCATTTTTGTGGCAAGGGGGAAGAGATCCAGCTGTGTTAATGCTTCTATTATTTTTTTTTCCATTTTGATTTTGTGAGATTGCAGAACTAGAAAGTATTTCAGGTTGCTTAGGAGGCTTTAGAACTGACCAAAATGGAAAGATTAGTCTTTCTATTAATATTGGAAGTGAGATTCCACTGATCTGGTAAGAGACTGGCAGTGCATTATATACACCAGAGATAATACTTTCAATTTGCTGTTTAGTTGTTTTAAAGTGAAGTAATACAGAAGTATAAATTATGTCTATTCATACACTTATTTTACAAGGGAAAATGTGTTTACATAGGTAGTGTGATAAGCCACCCTTAATATTTTTACATTTTTTCAAATGCTTGTGCTGTGAGGATTCTTTAAAGATAGCAACCCTTTCTATGCGAGTTCCAAGTAGAGCTTGCACTAAAAATGAAGTTTCCACATTTGCAGCTTGCCAAGGTGCTGACTTTACATTGAACTGGGGTGGGCCCAGTAATTGTCCAATGGCAGGACTGGGACTGAGGAAGAATGGAAGCAAAAGAGTTTCAGTGTACAGAAGCAGAAGTTGGCAAATACCTTCCGTATGTTGGTGAGAAACAGTATTTTGTGCTGATGGACTCATAAAATTGCCCGTGGAGCTCTGCTTTGCTATTCCTTTTTAATACTGTCTTTTAGTCACATGATGATGTTCTACATGCAGGTTACTATATGGTGCTCCATCTCCTTCTGTGTCATCTAGAGGGGTTCCTGGGTAGCTGTGCAGTGTGCTCCTGGCATTGCTGCAGTGTCATACTGTTCAGGGCACACCTCCTGTCATGTTCAAGGCTTCTGCGGAAACTGGGGGTAAAAGGAATATTTCAGTGCAATTGAGAGGTTAATTATGTGAAATACCACACTGATTACTAGAAACTGAGGAAAGCAAATTATGTTTAGTCTTACTTGTGTAGTCTTAGAGGTAGAATCAGGTCTGTCACTTTCTGGCACAGCAAAGAGAAGATTATTCTGGGACTGTAGACTGTATTTTGCCCTTTGCATCTGCAGTTGCAAGCAGTAACTGAGACTGACTAACTGCAGAATGTCAGAATTTACTATTCAGGCAAAGTAAGTCTTGACAGAAAATCATCTTGTGCCTTTGGACTTCTGGCATGCTCGGTCTTTCGTTCTGAAATAGTACAGGCCTGAGGACTCTGTTTTCTCATTAGTTTTAGACAAGGATATCAAGGAATTGAAATGGAAGTTCGTTGCTGTTGGTAGAGGATCAGGTCTTTGAGTTGGCTACAATTTCAAAACATCCAGCTCTGCAGGTTGGCTGACCTTACGTATTGAAAAGACTCAGAGCTGTGTGGTTTTATGCTGCACTTTTACAAAAGCCTAAGAAGGTATTAATGTGATATGAAATAGATCAGGCGGATGTATGTGCCTTG
The DNA here is from genome assembly GCA_013397975.1 of Machaerirhynchus nigripectus. Taxonomy (NCBI): domain Eukaryota; kingdom Metazoa; phylum Chordata; class Aves; order Passeriformes; family Dicruridae; genus Machaerirhynchus; species Machaerirhynchus nigripectus. The sequence continues at coordinate 114,915 of VZRQ01004354.1, read as the reverse complement.
TAGAAGTGAAGATACAATTTCTGTTACTGGAGCAAACGCACTACTAAATGGAGCTAAGAAATGTTGAGGAAACTGCTCATGTTAAGGAGAAGGTTGGTGGGGGAGTTTGCCAGCCTCAGGTTCTGCAAGGTGTGCTTGCTGTGGTTTGCTCTGTGCTGGGCTCCTTCTAGGCTTCCTAAGAATCTCAGTTCCTCCTTCACAGCCAAAAATGGTGAGCAACATGTGAACAAACTTGGGTCTCGTAAATGAAGCTGCTGCAGGATATTATCAGGTCGTTATGGGGAAATTTTTTCAAGCTTTCAGCAGTAGCAAAGTACAAGATTGCTTGTAATTGCTTTTATGGATTAACAGATTTAGTCTATTCCTGGCATAATCAGATGTGTAAAATAGGTGCTTTAATGTGTAAACTAGGTGCTTTAATTGAGATTCTCTATAAATTTGAAGAGATTAGATGAAGTGGTGCTGCTGCAGAAGCTGAATCTACTTAAATTTCTGAAACAAAAAAAAGCTGAATGCAGGTTGTGGCTACAGGTGTACCTATTTCCTGTTTGAGATGAAGAGGAAAAATGACCTTAGGTCAGTCAGAGGGTTGTTTTGAGTAGGTGAGAGTTAACTGGTTAACAGTGGGACTGTTAACCTGCTTAACTTGACATATACTCTAGGAGTTCTCATGTTTGCTGTGAAGAAGCACTAGTTTTGCTAATAAGTTGAATATTACTGTCTTTCTAACATACTATATTAGTCTAGTGTAAACATAATGCTAGCTCCTTCAAAGAACACTTGGTCTCTTCGTTAATTTCTTCATACCTGGTATTTGTAAGAACTAACTAGCTAAGCATCCTCAGTCCTTCAAAAGGTTGTCAGCATGTGGTATTCAGTGAGTCACACAAGGCTAACTGATATGGCAGGTGCAGGGAGGAAAAAAGGTAAGTCTTACTTAAGATAAAATTGTGTTTTATCTTCAGAATTTCATGTTATCTTAATAGGTGTTTTAATAGTTACAATAAAGTAGGAGAAAATCTTACAGGAAAGCAATGAAATGTGCCTTGTATTTAACTGCAAAGGGTTTACTGAAGCCTTTCTGAGAATAAGTATGCGGTTGTTTTTCATTTCAGTTGATGCTGATGAGATAAAACGACTAGGAAAGAGATTTAAGAAGCTTGATTTGGACAACTCTGGTTCTCTGAGCGTTGAAGAGTTCATGTCTTTACCTGAATTGCAACAGAACCCTTTAGTACAGCGAGTAATAGATATATTTGACACAGATGGCAATGGAGAAGTGGATTTCAAAGGTAAGGCACAGTATTTTTTGACCGGTGGTGGTACTTCAGGATTCCTAGAGCTTTAGAATTCATGTTTTTCATCTGAAAGAGGAGAGGTGAAGAAGATTTGTTAATCAAAAAAAGGTGCTAATTCCTAGTGAAACTACCAGTAAAACTAGTTTCTGTGGTGCTTTAGGGCACCTCTGAGTGAAATGTTTAAAAGAGCAGATTGTTTAGTAATAGCTTTTAAGGTCATGCTGACTTAGGACTACTCATTAAATATCTCTTAAAGTACACCAATTTAGACTCTTCATTTTAATGCTGAGGAGAGACTGAAGAAAGTGGGGTAGGCTAAGTGGTGTGTTTCTGCATAAGTTGTATTTATCCAAATACCCAAATGAAATCTGTCCTTTGTGTTGGAGTATTAGAAAATTGAAAGGAGCCCAGGTTTTTTGGTTGGTACTTCTTCTATGGGATTCTTTTGAGGTAGATCTTAGATTGACACTTGAAAAAATTCCAAACAACCCAGATGATTTGATTTCGTACATTTCTCAAAATTTTAGTCTTATTTTAAGTATTCATGACTAAAAGAGCCAGCAGGTTATAATCTTCATTACTAGTTCATCTTAAAATACTCTCTGACCCTTAGAAGTGATAATGTTTGTAAGTTCTGTTCAAGGTAATACTTAATATTCTTGTTGCTTATGACTAGAGAAGGTTAATCAGTTTTTCTTGCAATTTTTTAAACTGGAAAAAGTTTTTACATTTTATTTATACTGATAGGCTGACATTTTAAATAAGGTGTTAATATACAAGAGCTGCTAACCTTTGCAAAATGCATTAAATTTCTATAGGGATAGCTACAGTATAACCAGAATGTTGAGTTTTGATCGAAAGCAGTAATTATTGCATGGAACTATTCAAAATTCCCTTGTAAAAATAGGTAGTCATGAACAATGAGGATCATGTTGTCTGTGACACTGAGCTGTGATTAATACAGTTATCAAGAGCTGTTCCTCTTGGGAGGGAACAGGAAGTTGACAAAATCAATTTTTTTTTAAAAAGAAAAATACTATTTTGGTATTTCTTTAAAAGCAGTTTTCAGTTTCAATGTAATTCTTTACATTAAGAAACCAGTATTGAGAGCAATTGTACAATTAGAGTCCCAGCTGGAGGAGCATTAGTAAAGATCTTAGAGTTTTCTGTCAGGTTCTTGTGAAGGTCCAGCAACAAAATCACTTAAATCCTGGTGTGACCAAGGATTAGTGAGTGCTGCATTGGATTTGGGGTTCCTCCCACTGAAGAACATCAAAGTATCAAAGTACGCGGCCATTTAGGTGACACAATGTTGGCAGTATTTTAAAGATTTGAGGGTAATTTAGATTCTTTTTACAATTTCTAAAATTTTCTGAATGTTAACTTCTTTGTTTATTAAAAAATACGCTTTTTTGTACATGTTTTCCTTGCATTATTTAGAATTCATAGAAGGAGTCTCCCAGTTCAGTGTCAAAGGAGATAAAGAACAGAAGTTGAGGTGTAAGTATTTTAATTTTCCTTAACAAAAATTTTCTGATCCTCAAAAATACACTTTTGTAAGTTATGATTAAGAATTGGCAAATCCTGATTGCTTTAAAGAGTGGAAAATGATGAAAGTAGATTGTAAGCTTTTTGCACATTTTGTCATTTATTTGTGTAAAAAATTGTCAGCACTCTTTTCTGCAGGGAAGGTTGGAGGAGGTTGATTGCTTTCTGAAGAATTTCAGTTGCTTTCTGTTTTTTAAAAAAGTAAATTCATTCAAGAACAGCCTGCTACATAATTCTGTGAACTTACAGGGCCTAAGAATAATACTCAGTTCTTTGCTATTACAGTAGAAAAGCATTAAATTCTTGTTTTAGAACTGCATCTCCAGACCCAGGCTTTTGGAGTAGAAAAGAGACAGGTTCAGTTGTGGATGTAGCTTCCAATAACCAAGATTGAAATGTTTAAAAATAAAGTCAGTCTTGATACCGAGTTGTTTGCAGCAAAGTAATCAGTTGGGATTTTGAGTCATCTGTTTCCTGGAAGATTGTAATTTGTTTGCTGCCTGGGTGCTTTGCTTGTGGTGGGGAAGATCTTTTTTGGTGTTTACAGAATTCTTTTACTGCTGGTGCTAAAACATTTTCTAAAGTGAGTATATATTCTTTTCCAACCACAGTTGCTACCAAATGGTTGGTTTATTTATCTTTGATTATTTGTTTTTTTACTTCTGCAGTTGCTTTTCGCATTTATGATATGGACAAAGATGGCTATATCTCAAATGGAGAGCTCTTCCAGGTGCTGAAGATGATGGTTGGGAACAATCTCAAAGACACTCAGTTACAGCAAATTGTAGATAAAACCATAATTAATGCAGATAAGGATGGTGATGGAAGAATATCCTTTGAAGAATTCTGTGCTGTAAGTAACTTCTAAAGAAAACTTGTGTCATTTACAGAGAGAGAAAAAAACCCTCTTAAATGCTGCTCTGGAAAAAGAGTAAACAGTTGAAAGGCACATTTGAAGAACTTAGAGGTTTACTGAACAGAATGCTTAAATGTAGCATTTAATTATTGAAGGGGTTGATTTCAACCAATGTGGTATATTTATTTAATAAGTTGACAGCAAGTTTTAAATTCTTTTCTCAAAAAAAGTAAATGACACATTTAATCTTGAAACTTTGAAAATTGCAATAATGAGTGTTCACACATTAATTTTAAATGGTATATTAAAGAGGATACACCTGATAGTGTGGTTTGGGCATTGGTTTTTTTCCTAATATTTGAATTTACAACTTCAGTTCAAAAATAACTTGTTCACAATCAAAAAAAAGTGAGTTTTAAAGAAAGGGAGGGGGGGAGGGAAGAGTGGTGGAAATCCGCCATCCTGCCAACTACTAAAGTGAAAAGGTTCTATTGTTTGCATTTTGGGGGATATTTTTTTTTTAAGTTTAATTATTTTTGTGACATCGTGTAAAAAAAAACTTCATCTGCAAAGGAGTCAGAGCTGCAGCCTGCAAATGCCTGGATTAGTGCATTACTTGTTTATTTCTTGCCCTGGGCTGTCATCTTCCAGCCATCCATCAAATGTGATATTGCCTCTTTTGTCCTTGGGCTTCTGCCCAGGCTTCCTGTCTTGTGCTACTGATGGATTTCCTATTCCTTTCTTTTAATTTCTTCAGTTTTTGCTGACCTCCTGACAAGACACTTTCCAGTTCTACCACCTTATACCCTTTTTTCTTGCATTTTACCCTCTCTGAATCTTGTGCTGTGCATCTACAAAAATGCTTTTTCATTTGTTGTTTTTGGCAAATACCATTTGGCCTTTGAATTTTGTTCCTGCATTATAAAATGTTCATTTGACATGGCACTTTTCATTTTCCTTCTGCTCTGCATGGATCACACACCTGTGAACACCAGTAATTCTTTTCTGGGTGTGTGCACTGCTGCTGTTCCTAAGGCCCTTTCCTTCTCCTGGGAAGGTTCACAGTTTTACAGGGTGTTTTAGAAGTCACTATTTTATTTAACATGCAGAAACATACAAGGTCATAATATGAAATGAAGAGGAATGCCAAAATGGTGTTACTGGTTTTCAGGCCCTTGAGTGTGTAAATTGTACTAATACTGAACTACCTTGGTTTGTACATAATTAATTTTATCTCTAACAGTACTTGTAAAATTTAAATCAGTTTGGAGAGACCAGGGAGGGTACTGCCTTTATGATTGACCTTTATGCATCTATTGAATATGTTCTTTGTACCTTGCTAACTTTCAATTCTCACTTTTCTGACCCTTATTTTTCTCCCAGGTTGTAGGAGGCCTAGATATCCACAAAAAGATGGTCGTAGATGTGTGACTCTGTAGGGCACCACCCAACACTTTTGCTTTCTTCTCCATCTCTGAAGATCTGCTCCAGACGTCCAGCAATGCTCTCTGTGTATTTAAATGGAAGTATTTTTCTCTGTGAAGCCACATTTTCCAACATGAGCCTCATGAAGCCAACTAAGTGTTATTGAACTTTTATTCTCTCAATAACTCAGTGTAGCACTTTAAAGTCTGAAGGACAGCAAAGATGGAAAGAGCATATCAGTGTGGCGGAGAAAGGGAAGGGGTTGGCTTTTAATTTATTTTTCTTCATCTTTTATAACAAGGAAATATCTATCTATATATATATATGTGTGTGTGTATTTATATATAGATATATATGTAGCTTTCTATATGTAGTAGCTAGGTGGGCTTTAATTTAATATACTTGATTCAGAAACAAAACTAGAGTACAAAGTGCCAAGCAGAATATTAACAGTTCAATATATGGGTATACATCCTTACTTTTATTTCACACAGTTTTATATATATAGTAGAAGAATGTAAAATTTTAACTGGGTCTTAGGTCAGCTCTTTTCCTTTTCCTGTGACTGTTCAGATGTTTCTATATATTGAATGGCTGACAAAGCATTGCTTCTTATTAAATCACCTTAATTACTTTTTTTTTTGTAACACGGGAGACTAAGTTTATTTATACCTGTTAATATATTACCAGGGACTGTGTCTCTTTGCTAAATAACTTAGTACAGTTCTACTTAATATGAGAACATAGTTTAATGCTACTGCCAAGAACTAGTCCTCGTGTGCATATAGTGACTGCGGAATGCTTTGATGGCTGTTAGATTCCGTCACCCAGGAACTGGGAGCAGTTACAGCTGTCCTGAAGCCAAGACAATTCTGCTGTTCTGGGTTCAGTTTAGATACAGCTGCTTAAGGTGGTAGATGCATTCATCATTTTCTCTTGTGCTTAGCTTAGTGAAATTAGCATCAACATACCTGCAGGATTCCCATCTACTTATTTTATACAGTACTTAGATTATAAAATGTTCTTGCCACTTAAATTCTCTTGTTTCAACCATGATAGTTTTCCCCCCTGCATTTAAAAAATACCACAGGTAGCTAAATAACTGGTAATATTTTATATATATATGTATATATGATTCATACAGGGGGGAAATGTTAACCTATGCCATAGAGGAGGAAAACTTCACACTATCTAAATTTATACCTCTTGTGGTTCTCCAGTCCTTTTCCTGGAGAATTTTTTTTCTTTTCTAGATTTGTCCATATCATAATTTGTAATGGAAGGTAACTTGATATATTTGTGTGATATAAAAGTAGCGAGCCATGTTTTACAACTTTATATCATCCCTTCCCTTTTCTGCAGTGGTACTATTGGCTGGAAGAAAAACATTTGCTAGATTTTTTAGGACAGTACATCTTTCCTGTATAGTAGTTTTTCTATTTTAAAAAAATTGTTTTATAATGAGCAGTGGAAAGTGCAGGTTGTCTGAACCTCTTCAATTGAGCACCTGTCTGCCATAGCTGTTCCTTCAACTGAGTGCTGCACATCATGGGCTCTGTCTGTGAGAGAGAAATCCAGGTGCTTAGTGTCCTTGCATGACATGAAGTTTTGCATGTAGATCAATTTGAAATGTTCCTCTTGTTTACATAATTTGCATAATTTAAAAGATGTTGCCAAACTTTGGTAAATGTTAATGTTCAAAACAAAAATCTCCACTACATGTAACTTTTTTCTTCCTCTGGATCAGTACGTGGTTTATAATCCCAGCCAGTGGTTGTATCTGTTCCAGTGTCAACTGCCATGTGCTCTGCTTCAAGGGGGAATTAGTCTTTTGTGAATTTTTTGTACATAAGTATTTGTTACAAACATTTTAGCAAATGCTTTCAGTTTTTCTTGCTTGTGCATATCTTGGCTGGCATTATAGAAATTAGTGCTAATGTTATTTCCTTAGGGGGACTGGAAGGGGAGGGATGAGGGTTTTTTTTTTTAGTTTGTGTGGGGAAAAATGATTTATGTTGAATGTTTAGTTTTTCCTCTGCATGCTAACATCATAGGTTGTGGGAACTATAAGAACCTTCATACTATATGAATACAAAATAAAATATTTGAACCTTGGCTGGGGTGCTCAGTACCTTTCCTGTTCCCCTTAAAGCAGCTCTGCACCTCGCTCTGAAGAAAACTTGATCATATTTCTTTGTCCACTCTCCAATTAAGATTTACTGAAAAACACTCCAGGGTGCAGTCTGCTGAACAGTTCCAGGGTTCATTTCAGTGTTTCAAGATGTGTTGAGGTTGTTTAAAGGCACATCTGGTTCTCTTTGCTACATATTCAAAGTGGATAACATACTTTGTTTGAAATCCCTGTGGAAGATGGTTTAAAAAACAAAACAAACCAACCCACTCTAACATTAATGTAGGTGGAGAATGAAAGGCAGTTCCTTTCTCAGGAAAAGGTCTAAGGCTTGTGCTGATGACACCAGCCCTCCTTGCACAGGTATGCCCTTCACAGCAGCTCTGTGCTGTGCTCTTTGGGGGTGCAGGTGTTTGGACCTTCTGGGTGCTGCCCTCTCCTTTCTGCTGCTTTGGGTTGGTGTTGGTATACACCTGATTTAGGATAAAGAATAATTTTGTGTGCTCTTGCCTCACTCTCCCTTACCTTTCAAGCTAATTGAAATAAATGACATAAGCAGCCTATGAACGGAAAACATAGTGACCAGGTAGGTGCACCTGGAGCTGCTCAGAATGGGCACACAGTCCCTCTGTATAGCTCAGACTGCTAAATAGTGTGTGTTTAGGTAACTCAGCAAGTCTTAAATCTGTTGACAACTGAAGGCTTTAATCACTTTGGCTGAAGTGATAATCCCATAGTGTGAATTGCTGCTCTGGCAACCTGGACGTTGACCTAAATGCTTACTCAATTTCCATGTGTGTTTGATAATCTCATTTCAGTTTTTTTTTTTCATTCCCAAGCCTGAACTGAATTATTTTGCAAGACACTTTGCAGAAGGTTGGCTGGCAGGTTTAGGAGGGCCCATTGGTCTCTCTGATCTCTCCCCCTACTTTTGTTGCATTATGCTATTTATGTAGCATTTTAAGGAGGAGACACAGGACCTTACAGTTGTTGGCACTCTAGTACACTGGAAAGTACTTAACCTGGTGGCTCTTGGCTTCACTGGGCTGTCCTTACAGATCATTTTTATGAATTAAGAAATCTATATATGTGCAGATTCAGGATTCAGTTCAAATATGTTATTTCCCTCTTCATATTCCTCTTTTCATGTGATGCATTGTTCCAGAAGCAGCAGAGACTCAGTGGACAGCCTGCCATTGAACTCTGTATTCCAGCTGAATCCTCCTTTTTTCAGGGAGATACTAAACCATGATGTGTGGTTATAAATGCTTAACTCTGCCGGTTCCTTTAGGCTCAAAACATTAAATGCCAAGGCTTTCTGAAGAAGCAGCCTCTTAAGTCTGATGTTCAGAAAATCCGTAATGAAGCAGGTTTTTGTTTGAGGCTGTTCAAGTAAAATCATGTACTTTTGATATAGACACAATTTAAAATACCTTTTAATGACTGGACAGAAACATTAGGTATGTTCAAATCAGACCACATGTCCAAAGGCAGCCAGACTGCAGAAACAGTCCTGCTTTTCTTCTGGGCTCCCAAATCCAGCAGAAAACTGATGGCCTCTGTAGCTCTAGGCTTCTCGTGTGTCCAGGAACATGGACTTTCAGCCCCAGTCCTTGATGGTGCAGCTCAGAACCTCTCAGATGCTCTGCTGGCCACTGCCCTAATATTGCCATAAACTTTGGATGGAGGACTTCCTGCAGAAGAAGGCACAAAACCAGTCAGCAAACGAGATAATCTGTCACAAAAATGGATGTGTTGAACTCAACACCTGTGTTAAAAGTGGAGAACTAAGCCAAAGGGTGAGAAGGATGGTCAAGGTCAGTCACCCTGTCTTAATGCAAGTGCAGAGTTGAACTTCTGCTTTCAGAGTGGGTGGTCCCCTTTGGCTTTCAAGACCCCTTATGGAATGCTGCAGCTAAATCAAAAAGCAGAACATTTTTCTGCAGTGTGGTGAGGGTTTTGGAGCCAGAAAGCAAGTCCTGGATTCTGTGCTTCTCCCCTAAATTTTTCTCTTAAGAGCAACATGCCAACTGCCAGCAAGCTACTTGCTCCAAATGTAGGTGTGGACAGACCAGGGAAGATGGTGACAGCCACAAAGCACTTTCTCAAACTGCAAAATGTATATGTAGTGAAGATTAGAGAACTTACCTAAAATGAGATTGCAAATTGCTGTTCGTGCCATTTTAATGTTCTGAAAAGATCCCAAAATATGAATTTTTCTGTAAAAAGCGAAGTACTAGTAGTTAATGGAAAGTAGCTTAGGACATCACACAGTTAACAGAGAGTTGGAGGTTAGAAATGAATGTGGAATTTTGTATCAGTGTACTAGTTTCTTTTCTACACTTGTAAACAAAAAGAAACCCAACCGAAACCCACAAAACCTACAAGGTAAGACCTGTGCTCTTCTAAACCCTTTAAAAATAGATACAATTTGCAAATTTAACAGTGTAGCAGCTTCAGGAGGAAAACCTTGCTGGGTTGGTGAGTTCAACTTTGATTATTCATAAAAAGGAATTCTTACGCTGTGGGGAATGACTGAATTCTAGGTGTGCTGGTGACACTGTCTTTCTCCTAACAAAAGGTCAAATAACTTGTGTTCATTAAAATACTCTCTTAAATTTTTTCTTACTACTACTCTACAATAGTTTCATAAAATTCAAGTTATCTTTGGTCCTGGCAGAGGACATGGATTAGCTGAGTGGTTGTGCTTTGCCTAGGAGGAAGTCAGTCTGTACTTACGCGTCAGCAAGAACGATGCGTGTCCTGGTCACATTTTCTATGGTGAACTTGGTTTTTCCGCCTTTCCCTGCTATTCTCCCTATTGCTCTTGACAGATGATCTCCTTTCAGAGGTTTGACTGAAATGAGAATAGCATGCCCAGGGTAACAGCAGTGGTGTGGATCCCTGTTAGTGCTTCCCTTGGTCAAGTTGCTGGAAACAACTCATGCCAAGTATTATGAAAGCAACTTCACTGGTCAACACAGATCCATCTTGATTTCAGCTTTTTTTGACTAGTAGTGCACACTGCATCCAGTGCAAATGTCTCCTTCAGAACTGCAGAGGAAGGCACTGCACTTCATGTTGAGGAAATAGAGTCAAAGTGCACCAAGTTAACACTGGTAGAAATGAAATAGATCAGGTTTAGATCCTGCTCTACAGGGGACTTCAAGGACTCCCAGTACTACATAAAATTAGACGTTTCTGGCTTCCCTGATCCTTTAGCGCAAGTGATACAAGTGGAGCAGGGGAAAAAAAAACCAAACCCATACTTGCAGGACGCACACGTGACTTCTTGAATGCTGCACCAGAAAATACTCACCGTCTGTAACTTCAAATGACTCTAGAAAAAGATCGTCTAATCTGATGAGAGCAAGGGCATCCTAAAAGAGCAGGAGATCTGTTATCAGCAAAGTTATTTTGTTCTAGTACCACACAGCTGAAAGCTGCTGTTCTCTTTATACATACAACCTATCAAGTAATAGATGAAGTTAAACCCACTTTTTTCAACAGCAGTATAAATATTTCCATCTAGAGAACCCTACACAGGCTTGGATGCCCCTGCATTCAGCCCTGCCTCCCCAGTGCTAGTGAATCCAGTACAAGTCTAGAGCAAGAAGCAGCCCCTACACCACTGCAAAAGGTGGATTTGTTTTCTCCAACAGGCCCAGTCCTATTTAGTATCTACTGATGATCTGGATGAGGGGATTGAGTCCACCTTTAGCAAATTTGCAGATGACACTAAGCTGGGTGCAAGTGTTGATCTGTTGGAGGATAGGAGGACTCTGCAGAGGGACTGGGACAGGCTGGATAGATGGGTCGAATCAACGATACGAGGTTTAGTAAGTCCAAGGGCTGGGTCCTACACTTCGGCTGCATGACAACCCCCTGCAGCGCTACAGGTCAGGGACAGAATGGCTGGACAGCAGCCAGGCAGAAAGGATCTGGGGCTGCTGGTCGACAGCTGACTGAACACGAACTAGCCATGTGCCCACGTGGCCAAGAAGGCCAGTGGCATCCTGGCCTATATCAGGAACAGTGTGGCCAGCAGGACTAGGGAAGTCATTCTTCTGTACTTGGCACTGGTTAGGCTATACCTTGAATACTGTGGCCAGGACTGTTTTGGGAACCCCAATTTAAGAAGGACTTTCAGATGCTCGAATGCATCCAGAGAAGGGCAGCAAGACTGATGAAGGGTCTGGAACAAAAGTCCTGTGAGGAGTGGTTGAGGAGNGGCATCCTGGCCTATATCAGGAACAGTGTGGCCAGCAGGACTAGGGAAGTCATTCTTCTGTACTTGGCACTGGTTAGGCTATACCTTGAATACTGTGGCCAGGACTGTTTTGGGAACCCCAATTTAAGAAGGACTTTCAGATGCTCGAATGCATCCAGAGAAGGGCAGCAAGACTGATGAAGGGTCTGGAACAAAAGTCCTGTGAGGAGTGGTTGAGGAGTGGAGGGGCTCAGCCTGGAGAAAAGGAGGCTCAGGGGAGACCTTACCACTCACTACAACTGCTTGACAGGAGGGTGTAGCCAGGTGTGGGGGTCAGTCTCTTCTCCCAGGCAAGCAGTGACAGGGTAGAGGACACAGTCTTGAGCTGCACCAGGGAAAGTTTAGGCTGGATATTAGGAAGAAATTCTTCACAGTGATTGGGCACTGGAATGGGCTGCCCAGGGAGGAGATGGAGTCACTGTCCCTGGAGGTGTTTAGAAAGGACTGGATGTGGCACTCAGCGCCATGGTTTAGTTGATAAAGTCATAGGTTGGACTTGATGATCTCAAAGGTTTTTTCCAACCTAGTTAATTCTGTGATTCTGTGAATTTTGCACAGACTGGAGGTTATTGGCTTGAGTTTAAGCAAAATGAACAGTCTCTACCTGTGCAGAGTACCTCAGAGACAGATTATTGCTTTATGCTTGTCTTACACAACCTATGTCCTCTGTTTCAAATTTTTAATTATGTGCTGTTTGAAGGCTACTTTTTTATCTGGCATTATCTTAAGAAACTGGATGTCTACTCCAGTCACAATTTCAAATATTAATTTCTAGAAAACCACCGAAGGATTTTTCTTCCTTTATTTCTTACTGTAATTTGCAGAGAGGCCAGGGACAGGTCAGCAAACTGGAGCAATCTCACAATCTGGTTGTTGGGAGACTCACCTCCACTTGAAACCCAAGTATAAAGGCTTTCACAAAATCAGCTGCTTTCGTCAGAGCACTTAGATCCTTTGTCTCTTGACAAGTCTGCAAGACAAGAAGTTATGTTTGCAAATTAAGACCAGGAAAGTTAGGTGCAGGACATAAAAGATCAGCCTTTGCTTGGAGGGGGGACAAGAGAGAAGCTGCTGGAAATCCACACCACCGACTGAGGAAAACCCTTTCGGTGGAGAAAACCCAAAACCAACACGAACTAAACTGCAACTGCAAACAGCAGAAAAAAGAGAAGGATGATGATGGCAGGAGAGTTATTCTAATGACCGTATTCTAAAGATGCCTTAGCAGGTGAATGAAACTCATTTCAAAGTTTTAGATTCATGATGGATATGGGACAAATGAGATCAGCTTGATTAAGAACAAAACTACCTTGCTTTTTACCAGACATCCTTTCATATCAAAAAGCGGTTTTAAAATCCCAGGATTTTCTCCTGCCTAGTTACTGAGTGAAACTGCAGGAGTTCCTGCTCCTCCCTACCTTTCCCCTGAAGTTATTTCTAGAAAGTGTAAATAAGGGATAATTCTGTCACCTTTCCTCCAGTTCCTGCCATCAAACTTGTGACAACATTTCATGGTTAGGAAGCAAAATTCCTGTTGTTGTCTGTATTTTCACTATTATATTGGAAGATCTCCTATGTCAACGTTGCTAATACAGTAAGTTGTATGTCAAAACTTTGGATGTGCCCTTAAAAACTCCTAGTGTGAACATTCCTCAGGAAGAATAAGGACAAAGAATAAGCATCTACAAGATTTACAGGTTTATAGTGGTGTCTGTGCCCTGAGGTATTCCAGTGCAATCCACTGAAGAAAAATCAGATGCTATTAAACTATGGGCCCTTATCATCTGCCGCACACCAAGGTATTAGAAGATTCAGTGCCCCCTTAAAAGATACTGTTCACTGTCAGGTAAGTATTTGGTAGCCTTAAATAGCTGGAAAACATTGAATTACAAAATCGTATCTAGAGCATGGATGAAAATTCTTCCTTAATGCTACAGTACATAATTTTTTCCTACAAAAATTGAACACTGTCCCAGCTTCTGCTGGCTCCTTCTGGAACAGATTTGTATTTTGCGATTTTACTTGCAGTAACTACTTGTTCTAAGCAGTAATTGCCAGATTTGATCCCCGGGGAGGTGACATCACACAGTTCCCATTTTTCCAAGCATTATATAGGATTTACAACTTCTCTAGTTTTTAATCTGTGGACCAAGAACACCCATGAGGAGGGGCCCTGCTTTTCAGGAGGTAGATTCATAGAATGGTAAGGGGTTGGAGTGGACCGTAAGATCATCTAGTTCCAACCCCCTGCCATGGGCAGGGACACCTCTCACTAAACCTGGCCGCTCAAGGCCTTAACTAACCTGGCTTTGAACACTGCCAGGGCTGGGGCATCCCTGGGCAACCAGTGTCTCACCACTCTCACAGCAAAAAATTCTTTCTAACATCCAAACTAAACTTCTCCTCTTCCATGCCGTACACATTATTCCCTGTCCTGCCTCTACAGTTCCTGACAAAGAGCACCTCTCCGGCTTCGTTGGAGGCCCCTTCAGATACTGGAAGGTGCTATGAGGTCTGCACACAACCTTCTCTTCCAGTTAGAGGGGAAGGCAGTAGAAGTTGCTCCCCTTACCTTGATCTCAACATTTCTCGTTTTCAAGTTGAATCTGATTTGAAGCTGCAGATGTTCCACGATGGGCGTGAATATCTTCATCCAGTTCTCCTTAAGCGGCGTGTACCTGTTGGCCGGCACAGGGATCTTCCTCAGCTCGCCCTTCCCAACCTGCCGGGGGCGAGAGACAGGCAAGCCGTGAGGCGGGGGACGGCGGAAAACCGGGGGGGCGGCATTTTACCGGCGCCCCGCGTACCCCGAGCGCCTCGGCGGCCACGGGTGGGAACGCCGGCCGCTTGCTGGGCCGCGGCTCCGCCGTGTCCACGGCAGCTCCCG
>VZRQ01004354.1:61374-100492 GCA_013397975.1 Machaerirhynchus nigripectus | reverse complement strand
CTCCCCCCCCCCCGCTCTCCCCGCCGCCCCCCCGCCGCTTCCTCCGGCTCCGCCTGGACACGACGCTGGTGAAGCCGCCGTCTGCCGCCGCCTCGGTCTCCATGTCCGCCGCGGGACACACGTGGTGCCGCTGCCGCCGGAAGGGGGTGGCGGGCGCTTCCGCCGGGGCCGGAGCGGGGCGGGATGTCGGCGGCGGCGGGTCTGGAGCGGCCGCAGGTGGTGTCGCACGTACAGCAGGCGCTGAACTACACCGTGTTCGATTGCAAGTGGGTGCCCCGGAGCGCCCGCCTGCTGTGTCTGGGCAGCGCCGCCCGCGGCACCGGCCTCGTCCAGCTGTACGAGCTGCACGGAGCCCGTCTGGAGCTGCTGCGGGAGGTGAGTTCGGTCCTCTCGGGAACGGCTGCCAGGGCACTTGTCTAGAGCCCGGAGATAAAAAACAGGGGCTGATTTGCATGTTAAATATGATGATTCAGTGATACCCTGTCGGCTCTTGGAAGGGGTGACCTTATCGCTCTCCACAACTCCCTGAAAGGTTGTAGCCAGGTGGGAGTCTGTGTCTTCTCCCAGGCAACTGGTGACAAGACAAGGAGACATAGACTTAAGCTGCACCAGGGGAGGTTTAGATTCGACATTAGGAAGAATTTCCTCACAGAAAGGGTGATTAGACATTGGAATGGTGTGCCCAGGGAGGTGGGGGAGTCACCGTCCTTGGAGATGTTTAAGGCAAGACTGGATGTGTCACTCAGTGCCATGGTCTGGTTGTCATGGTGGTGTCCGGTCATGGGTTGGACTCGACGATTTCAGAGATCTTTTTCAGCCCAGTTGAGTCTGTGATTCTGTGATTGTTTACTGCCGTGTTTCGTGGGTTGTTTTCATGGGTTGCGTTACCGTTTTCTGGTTTCTGCCTGTGTTTGGCTTTTTTGGGTGTTTTTTCATTATTTTGCTTGTTTGGGGTTTTTTTTTGTTGATTGGGTTTTTGTTAGTTTGGTTGGTTTTTGATTGGGTTTTGGGGTTGTTTTTGGTTG
This sequence comes from Machaerirhynchus nigripectus, assembly GCA_013397975.1. Classification (NCBI taxonomy): domain Eukaryota; kingdom Metazoa; phylum Chordata; class Aves; order Passeriformes; family Dicruridae; genus Machaerirhynchus; species Machaerirhynchus nigripectus. Next base: position 99,467 of record VZRQ01004354.1, on the reverse strand, counting down.
GTTGGTTATTTGCTCTTTTGTTTGGTTGGTTTTTTCTCTCAGACTGACCTTTGAGTGTTTCCTTGTTCTGAGGTATAGCAGTTCCTCAGGTGCATAAGGTCCCACTAGGCCACAAGCAAATCGAGTGTTTTTCTTGAAGACCAGTAAACTGGACCCTCTGTTTTTCTGCGCACAAGGACTAAACGCAAAGCGTAGCTTGCCTTCAATAGCATTTTGATAATATTTTGCACCAAATATCCCAAATGTGTTTGCTGACACCTGCCCCTGTGCACTCCCAAAAACTGCATGGTCTGTGAGTGTTTTTGCCTTTTCCGTGTGCTGACATATACCTTTCCTTTCTTTAAAAGATCGAAAAGCCCAAACCTATAAAATGCGGAACTTTTGGTGCTACATCTCTGCAGCAAAGATACTTAGCTACAGGAGATTTCGATGGAAATCTAAACATATGGTAAGCACAGATATTCTCTGGGAGCTTTTTCACTTAATGTTGTCCGTGTCTGTCTGAACAGAGGTTTCTGTATGTGGATTTTGCATGAGATGCTCTCCATGCTGCCTGTGGTTGGGACCCAGTGCAAGCTTTGCTGGCTGCTGTATTTGGACCATGCCTGTTTTGTAGAAACAACACAGAACTTATGCAGAGTGTTTAATTCAGTGCTGCTTCACTCCCATCTTCTGTGAGCAGCTACAAAAACCTGTTAAAGTTCTGTGAGGTTGTCCTCTGAAAAGAGGCTTTCAAATGGATGCGTGAGTACAAACAAGAGGTTGTGTTCAACCTAAATTTCATGTCTAGATTAAATACATATTTTTAATCTTTAAGTTTCAAATGTTTCCTTTAGGTCCCTGAATTATTTGTGTAATTAATTTCTGGGTAAATTGATTATCAAATAAAGTAGTAGTGTCAAAAGGGGATTGTTTATTATCATTATATTATATTGCCCTGTGTCAAGGAACTACCGGTTCTTGTTGGAATAGCAAGAATGACATGGAACAGTTACTAGTTGAAATGTAAAATAAAATTCTGAAGGATTCTTGAAGAAGGGGAATCAGTGGGAAAAGAACCATGAAACTCATGGCTGGATACAATATTCACCTGAAGTTAAAGAGCAGTAGTCAGAGCTAGGTGGGGATCAATGAATCAAGTTATTTTATAGACTTACTGAAAGTAAAGCTAACTGGAGTATTTTGATCTGTAGTGTGATTCATTTTTGAGCCCAGCATAAAAACTGGGTCTGAGTGGCTGCTGTGGTGAATCCCACAACTGCTTTTACAAACAGAGAGGTCCAGAACAGAGCAAAACCTTTTGGAACAGTCCAAAGCAGTAGCCAAAGAAGGAATCCAACGAAGACTCATGGTTCTTAGTGGTGATATCCATATTTGTTCTCACCGTTAAACTGAGTTTTTATGATTTGTGCTCAAGTTTCCTTTCATTTTTATACAAATCCTGAATGTCAAGGAAAAATGCCATGTTTTCTGTTCTTTTCTTTCTTGCCTAGGAATTTAGAAGCTCCTGAAAGACCAGTGTATTCTGTGAAAGGTCATAAGGAAATCATAAACAGTATAGATGGTGTAGGTGGCTTAGGAATTGGGGAAGGTGCACCAGAAATTGTGACTGGCAGTCGAGATGGTGAGTTAGTGAACTCTGCAAGTCTTCACAGTTCCTCTGAGCCTGTGAGCTCTTGATGGCAGGGCACAGTCTGCCATCTGAACTAGTTACAAGCTCTTGCAACTAGTTCTTTGTACACTGTCTTTTGAACCTTGCTTGGGACCGGTTTTCTCCAATTCTTCTAGAAGCGACAGATAAGCAAAAGGTACTGTTGTCCCTGGGCATGAGACAGAAGCAATACAAAGCAGAATAAATGCAAAATATCAGCTAGAGAAAATACATCCTTGACAAATGCTTTTACTCTATTTCTGTTTGCTTTTGTGGTCACAGTCAAGTTTTCTAGAACTGAAAGAGTTGCTCCTGTCTTTTGAATGGTTAGGATGAAAAGCAAAGGGTTTTCCTGGGAAGATGAACACAGTATGACTGTATTCCTAACACAAAATCTATTGTCTTTCTTTCCCAGGAACTGTGAAGGTGTGGGACCCAAGGCAGAATGACACTCCTGTGGCTAATATGGAACCTCTACAGGGGGAGAGCAAAAGAGACTGCTGGACTGTGGCATTTGGTAATTGATCAGATTACGACCATTCCTCCCTGTAATATATGATTGTGCTTTGATGATTATCAATGTATTTCAGGATGTTATGGAATACTTTATTTTGTATGGATGCATAAGTAGCAGGTTTTGCTTTTCTACACTGTTAAATTTATATGTGGGGGTTTTTTCTTCAAAATAAGCCATGTAGGTTTTGGACTCAATCTCTAATCACTTTTGGTCACCATTTGTAGTTGGACTGGATCATCTTGAAGGTCTTTTCCAACCTGAATGATTTGATGGTTCTGTGATTTCACAGATAAGCTATGCAAGCTTTATTTTTGTGCCTAGGAATGTAAAAACAGTATATCCAGCTGTGTGGTCCTGAAGGAGTATAAATGTTGCCATGTACAGGAAACCCATTAGTGTTGTAGTGTAGTTCCGACTACCAAGCATTAAGGTGTTAATTTAAGAGAAGACCCTTGAAGCTTAAGAGCTAATTAAAAAAATCAGCAATGCTTGATGTGAGCTCTGCATTTTTCTGTGGAGAGAACAAGCTGCTTGTGTCCTACACAAGATTCTTCTAGACCCTTCAGGTTTGAAAACCATCTGGTTCACCAAATCTCAGTATCCCAACAGTAACTTTTTGTTGGTGTTGTATAAATGTAAGTTGAAACTGCAGGCCTGGGACTTCTGAAATTTACAGGCTAAAGAGGTTTTGTGTTTTCTGATTAATTCTCTCTGTGTCCAGGCAATGCTTACAATCAAGAGGAACGTGTTGTATGTGCTGGATATGACAATGGGGACATTAAATTGTTTGACTTGAAAACCATGTCACTGCGATGGGAGACCAACATTAAGAATGGGGTAAGAAAACCATAACAGTATTTTTCATCCCAGCTTCTTTGAAGGATAGAAAAATTAAAAGGACTCTGTCTGTGTGAAACTTACCCAGAAGACATTTCTGCTGAGATTGTACCAAGGAATAATTTTCTTTAAGTTCAGCGAGTTGTACCCCTCACATTCTTGATCAGGACAGGATGGGGTATTTCAGTGGATTCATATTTTCAGATGAACTTGTTTATTTCCAAATGGGTGATGATGTCATTGTGGAAATAACCAGTGATTAATACATATTTACAAATCACAAAACACCCATTTTCTTAACCGTGGCTAAACTATAAGACTGAATTTCTTTTTCTATTTCCAGGTTTGCAGTGTGGAGTTTGACAGAAAAGATATAAGTATGAATAAGCTGGTAGCCACATCACTTGAAGGAAAATTCCATGTTTTTGATATGAGAACTCAGCATCCAACCAAAGGTTTTGCTTCTGTTTCAGAGAAGGTATGGGGGGACTGAGAATTTCTTAACAAGAGACAAACTTTCTAAATTCATGCTGTCAGATTACTACAGGTGTAGTACAAATAGGTTAGAAATGACCAGGTTACTTTATAAAACTTCTTTTTGTTTTGTTTTTTGTTTAGTGAACAAAATCTGGTGATAATTCAAGAAAAGGCACTTTTGTGGTGAAGTTCTTTAGGACTGCCTTTTTTTAGAAAAGGCTGAGTTTCAACTTAGTATCTTTTAGTATTTTTTTTTATTATCATTCAAAGCAGATAAGGTGTTGGAGGTACTTTATTCTGAATCAAAGAATTTTTTTACTGAATAAAATAACATTTATTTATTTAGGAATAATTTTGTAATAAAATGTGAAAATAAGATTTGTTGGTCATTTAGTGCATTTAAGCTTTTCCTTGTGGACATTTGCAGGCGGATATGCATTAAGTCAGAGGACATGTGTTGGGGTTTCTTCCTAAGTGATTTCTGTTGCTATATGATCTTGCTGTGCCCTGGCTGAGGTTTGAGTTGTTGACTGTTTGTTGTGTTTGCACCGTGTTTGTGGTATATTCCCTTCCAGTAATGATTTTAAGAAATACCACACAGTGAAATTAACCATCCACCATGAAAAGGCTGGGCTCTTTTCATACAAGTGATCTCTGTTTTAAGATTTTGTGTCCTTTCCTATGAAGTTCATCGCCAAATGACTTCTGCGTAATGCTGATTTCTTTTTATTAGGCACAAAAATCTACCATTTGGCAGGTTCGGCACCTGCCACAGAACAGAGATATATTTATGACAAGTGGAGGATCTGGGAGCCTTCATCTCTGGAAATAGTAAGTGATCACTTCTCCAGCCAGGAGTAAGAAATCAACCATTCAATGTTTTAAGAAACAGTCTTTGTGCAAATGATGAGTGGGGTCGTGCTTCCAACCTCAGAATATCTGGTTAAAATTATTGCTTACAAATGCAGTAGAAAGGGTGATTACAGTGTCAGTACTTGATCTGGAATCTTGAATTAATCCAGAGAATGTGACAGCACAGGTGAATCTTGTCCTTGTTGTCTTAACATCATGAAGATCTAATTATATCCTTGGTTAACAAGGTGATAAATAGAAAAAAAAATGGGTTTCTTAAAATTCTCATATGGTAGCAGTTATATCTGAGAAGAATATTGAAAGCCTTAACTTCTAATGATTCTTATGTTTACATCTTCTTGCATTACATGGAAAAATACTTTAATTGTCCTAAATGCAATGAAGTTGGTACATTAAGTTTCAGAAGCATAGCCTGTGGCAAAAGCCAACCAGTTAAAAAGTGAAGGGCTATAGGACAGAAGTGTCAGGATTTAAAATTTCCTACCTCCTTTCTTCTTTCATGAAGTGTCTACTAAAGGATGCAGTGGAGATACAGCTGGATATGATTATTCATTACTTTAAAGACATTTATTTGCCTTATCTATAGAGCAGGAATTAAAGAGGATGATGATGTGTTTGTATCACTAAATTTCTAAGTACCTGTTTTTGTTTTATTTTTCTCATTGGCAGTGAGTACCCAGCCCAGCGCTCGAAGAAGGATTCGGAAGGATCTGAGATGGGGGTGGCAGGGTCTGTTTGTCTCTTGCAGAATGTGACTCTCTCAACGCAGCCCATCTCTAGCCTGGACTGGAGCCCTGACAAAAAGGGACTGTGTGTCTGTGGGGCCTTTGACCAAACTGTGAGGGTGCTGATAGTTACGAAGCTTAACAAAATTTGACATGAAAACTAGAATTTCTGATGAGAAAGGAGTATAATTTGCAGTCTGTAAATATGGGAGGGGGAGCCCTTCTGTTTCTAATTTAATTTCTTCCTTAATAAAACTGGATTAAAGAAATAGAAGCCAGATCTTTCTATTGAAAGTTCAGATATGTGCAGTTAAGAGTTGTTTGGCTGATTATGCTGTGATGACTTGAAGTTGCCTGGGCACAAAATTTAACCTTCTAGAAATGTGAATTTACACTTGAAATAAAATGTGCCTTTGTGTTAGCTCAGCTCTGTAATTTCAGAGTTTGCTTGGGTTTGTGTTCAATTTATTCATAGTGTAAATCTCTTCACACTTGTTAAATGGTTTGGCTTTAATATATAATATATATATATTGTCCATGTGCATTCAGGCAATGGGAACTACTACAGCAACTTGTTGTGTTATTGGATGTATTAATTAGAATGGTTGTTAAAGTGACTTAGGATTCTTTAATACAGTAGAGAAACGGTAACAAAGGCTGAAATATTCAGGTTTAATGGAGTAAGGTTTTTATTGAAGATCATACTGAAATGAAACTATCAAGGAGAATGCACTGTTTTATTATTTTAGTTGGGTTTCCTGTCAAGTTTATATGTTCAGTTGTTTCTATATCTGTTTTCAACTTGATATTCTACATATAAAATTATATGTAGTGTTTTCTTAATATGAACAAAGTATATTATTCAAATATCCAGAGATTTAGAGAAGTAATGTATAGAAAAGCCTCACAGGCTATTAAACCCTAAACTTTGTGGAATGGAGAAATCCTTCATGCCTGTGTAGCAGAGGGTGGGCAGGAGGAACACTACAGTAGACCATAAACGCAGTGTGTCTGTGGAAGTCCTTGGTTTTAGTAGGTCACTGATACTCTCCTCTAGCTTGTCCACAAACTTAGGTTCTTGTATCTCAGATTTAGCAAGGGCTAGGAGGGATGAAAACACAGGCAATGTAGGCTTAATATTTTGTGGGTAACAAAAGATTTATGAGATTCAGCTGTCTTCCCTAAGACTTGATGGTTTGCTTTCAAGTGTAATATTTAGTAAATGATTTTTTTGACCCAAGTAATCCCATCTGCTTTTGTGCATGGTGTAATGTTGAGAGCATATTCTGAAATTATTTTAAATGTTGTCCCTCTTAGGCTGCATTCCAGCAGGAAGGAATGGGGGGAACCATTACTCTGCACTTTTGGCTGCAGCGTGCTTTGGGGGCATGGAGTTCAAAGAATTCGAGTATTTTGAATCCAAAATGCAAAGATGTTCAAAGATGGCTTCCATTAGCTTTGTGCTGTAAATAAAATATACTCACTGAAAGGTGTGAAAGGCAGTGGAAATTGGTGGAAATATGGCTTCTCTCTTTAACAGTAACTCTGAGTCAAGCACAGAGTAAGGGAAGAGAAAGCTCTCAGTTAGGTAGCTGCAAGGGAAAACAAAAATCTCATGAGCAGACGACTGGGCTCTTGGTGCTATTTTATGTACTTGTCCTGCAGCAAAAATGTACCTTCTTTATTCAAACAGCTCCAGGGAGATCTCCTAGTGGGATACAGCTTAGAGCAAGAACTATTAAACAACAATTCATAAAGCTCCATGGGCCTCAAAAATATTAAATGTGTGTTCCCTCTGTGCACTTAATTTTGTGATTCATTTTATTTCTTGTTTTGAAAATGAAGGAATGTGTTCCCCTCATGAGTAGCTGGTTTCACGAAAACATGAGTTTGCATATCAGGAGCTTGCAAAAAACTGAGAGCTGGAGGAAAGCACAGATGGAAGGTGGTGTGTCCTTGTTCATTAATGGTAAGTGGCTGTACCTGTGTACCTACAAAATGAAAGACAGTTACTGGCTGGAGAGAAGAGCTGTTGCTTTTGCCTGTACTGGGCATTATCTCCTCAGCAGATTGGATTTCTGCTACTTCGAGGCTAAATCAGAAACCTAAGCAGACCGAAAGCTGCCTGTGGCAGCCCAGCCTGCTCTATTTATAGTCCTTTTCCCTCTTGCTGAAGACTGGCACCTTGCCTCTGCAGCCTGCAGAGCTAAAGTGTGTTCTAAATAAAATCATAATGCATCTGAGATGTAATGCACTGACCAAATGCTCTCTGACGCAGCACTGAGGAGTGCTCTGGAAAACCCCTGCCTCGCCCAGGGCCAGGAAACGGAATGTGCTACCGAATTTGGAGTGACTACATTTAACAAGTGTATCTGCCTGGCAGCTATCGCTTGTTTCCTGTGCAAACCATCCCTTGTGTGCTCATGGAAGAAAAAATCTGTTTACAGGCACGACTGCAGCCAGAATACGGGGACATGTTACGCATTTTTTGGGTTTGTGCTTTTTTTTTTTTAACCAGATGCTGCCCAAATCCCCAGCTAATCAGGTTTGGGTTTTCTGTTTCACACCAGTATAGTTATTTTGAATTTCACCATTTGTACAGGTCCTTCGAGATTACAGCCGTCCAAGGTTTCTGTGCATGTAGGCAGTATTTGCATACAATATATAGTTTTCATCACAAAAACAAAAAGGCAATTTACAGTTTAGGCATGACTTGGACTGAATTTTAAGCAATATATGGCAAGTTGTAACTCTGTATGGGAAGCTACAATGCTGTGCTCTCACCTCTTCACAACCACAGATTCTGTTAGGGACATAATGGAATTGGTACACGGAAGGTGGGGAATTGCACAGAAAAACATTTGTTTTCCAGTGATTCCTTCAGAGATGACAGACACAGCTTGTCAATACAGTTCAGCTCATCCTCCCCAAATTATTTCTATCAAATAGATTTGATAGCCAAGAGGGATTGTTTGGTTAAGCTGACTGATTTGTAAGTAAGAGGCTTGTGGCCTCCATGTTCATCTCTGTAGTGAAGTTGTCTAAAGTTGGTATTGAAAAAGTGCCAGGAAAATACATTGATTTACTGCCTTTCCCCCCCCCCCCATTATTAATCCCTCATTTTCTTGCTCATGATGCTGTTATTACTGTCGAGTTTTCAGTAGCACGCACTCTAAACGGAACTGGCCATTCCTGAAAAAATGTTCAGACCACAGTCTGTATGTCCAGCATGGATTTAAAGCCTTTATACATGCAGAATATTTTGCAGTACAAACTCAAGTCCCAGTGCTTCAGGCAAGGGCAGCTGTTGACTCAGGCAGGAGCCAAGAGCTGTATCCCTTGGAGTGCAATGCAAAGCACGGCTGTGGGACTGCCGCTGGCAGTGCAAGTTCGGCCCAGAGAAATGACCAGATGGGATTTCTGTGGATCTGGGCCATAGCTATTTGGCAACTTGGTGATGTGACCAGTTCTAGCCTTGGCTGTGAAATGTTTCCATTACTTGCTGGCCTTTTTGGGAGGACCTGCTTCCCACAGCACAGCCGGCCTTTGGGGTTGCACAACATTGTCCCACAGAAGACACTGGAAGTGGATTAGCATTGTCTGATGGCTGCAAGAGTATTCAGGGTCTCAAGGGCAGTGAGTAGCTGCCCCACACTCTGGTCTGTCTCCTCTTCAGTCACCAATAAGGCAATTGTCATGGAAGTTTTGCAGGATCCTGCATGAAAGGGGATCACAGCAGTGCATCTCTTCCCAATAGTATTCTTCAGTGTTACATTCTTAAATAGTTGATATTGGCGAACTGGCGCAATATTTTGCTGGTGTGATTCAGGACTGTAGCATAAACAGGAGCTGCTTCTAATAGACAACATGTGCGTGGCAACCCTGCTTTGGAGGCTAGCTCAATTTAACAGTATGGTAACACATTTTATCAGTCAGTCTCTGAGCCAAAGAATGAGCCCATTGCTGTTTAGCTTACTACAATTACAGCCTCTGGGACAGATTTATCTTCTTCAAAAAGTACTGTTCTCTCTTTCCAAGAGATCTCCCCCTCTCCTGCCTGTACTCCCCTGCCTCCGCATTCTTAGTTAAATCTTCTGTCACCATCTCCATGTCTAAGGATATGCAGAGGGAGCTGAGGTGAAGAACCATGTGAAGGCACCTGTAAGTTCCCTCTTCTATTATGCCTGACAGTAAAAATAGCCTGTGCAGAATGTATGGATTGGAGTTCCCAGACCAGTGGCTTTTTCCACCCTTGTCAGTGTGCGAGGCCACACAAGGCTGACGGTCTTGACTTAACACCCTGACCTCCTGGGGTAGCCATGTAAAGGAGTGTTTTGATTGTCATGACAGTGACAGAAAGGTTGAATCTTCCTGGGTAAAAATCAGGGGGGCAGGCCAACAAGTCAGATATCCTGGTGGGAATCTGTTAGAGATGATCCACTGAGAGTGAAGAGGCAGATGAAAGACTATAAGCAGCTGGGAATTTCACAATTGCTAGTCCTTGTTCTCATGGGGGACTTCAACTTACCAGATGTCTGCTGGAAAAACAGCAAAGAGGAAACAGTTGAGAAGATTCCTGAAGTGTGCAGCTGAACAGACATGTTTCCATGGAACTTGGGGAAAAACAGAGTTTATGACCTCTGGAAGAAGGGGCAGGCAAGTCAGGACAAGAATGTCATGAAGTTATGGAGGGAGAAAAATAGAAGGGCCAAAGCCCAGCTAAGACTTAACTTGGCTACTGCCAGACAATAAAAAAGTCCTTAAATACATTAGCAACAAATGGAGGCCTAAGGAGAATTTCCAGCCTTTATTGGATGCCAGAGGAAACACAATGACAAAGGATGAAGGTGAAGGCTGAGGTGCTTATTGCCTTCTTTGCCTCAGTCTTTAGTAGAATCTTATGAGGAGTCTTATGAGGAGCAGCTGAGGGAGCTGGGGTTGTTCAGCCTGGAGAGAAGAAGGCCCAAGGGAGACCTTACTGCTCTGAAAGGAGGGTGTAGCCAGATGAGGGTTGGCCTCTTCTAGGTAACAAGCAACAGGACAAGAGGAAATGGCCTCAACTTGTGCCAGGGAAGGTTCAGATTGGATATCTGGAAAAATTTCTTCACTGTGGTGAAGACATGGTGGTCAAGCTTTGGAACAGGCTGCCCAGGGAAGTGGTGAAGTCACCATCCCTGGCGGTATTTAAAAGAACATGTAGATGTGGCACTTAGAGACATGGTTTAGTGGTGTGCTTGGCAGTGCTGGGTTAACTTGTTGATCTTTCCTAAGGATTCCTTTCTAAACAGTGGTATGATTATATGGTTCTGAAGCACAGCAGTGAAAATGAATTTTCACTACGAAAAGTCTATCAGCAGTATAAATGAAGCAAGCACAGGCAAGCTCTCCCAGGTTGCTTTGGATTTTAGTATTATGAAACACTGAAAACAGTCTCTGAAGCCAGAGGAAGTATGGGTTACGGAAGAGCGGTAAAGCCCACAGAACTACACGGCAGTTGAGACCTGATGGGACCTTTTCATGTGACAGTGGATCAGAAATAGTAGCTCAGCCTGTTTACCAGATTGCATTGTATCAGTTGCCCACTATTAGACTGACTGTTACAGCTTTGCAGCTGAAATTACTCTTTCTTTCAGGTAAATTCCTAGTTAAGTCCCTAAGTCCCAGCTACTTGGGGAGAGTCTACTTAGAGTAAAACCCACCACTGGCAAAATTCAGGTAGATGCAGGTAGTGAAACCAGTTCAGTTGCCTCCCATGCTAAACCTTTCATTTTTAGGTCATCAGTCTTCCTGCAGAGAGGACAGAAACCCTCCTTGTTTCTTTCTGGCACAGCTCAGCAAGGCAGGACTCCGTGGCCTGTTCAGCAGATGTGAGGGACAGACACTCATGCCTTGCAGAAATGTCTGATGGCACAGGCCTGTGGCATCTTCATATCTGGCAGTGTTTTCCCTTCCTGGCATTTGCATTCCCTTCCTCCTACATTCTGCTGTTGCAGAGTGAATAAGAAACATAACAGCAGCCAAATACTTCTATCCTGCTTCTTCAGGGGGCATGTGCAGATAAATAAATATTAAAAAACACTTTAAAATGACAACTATGATTTGGGCCCTAAGTTTAATTTACTCCTAAAGTTGTCCTAGGCTTTTTGCTAACACAGAGTATAAAATACATGATTCTACTGAATTAAGGCGCAGAAGCTAACAAGTGAGACAGGTGGAATGCTAATGCATTTAAAAATAAACCTCAATTTCTAATACAATTTACTTCCACAATCTTAGTGAAGGAGAGAGAGCTGTAAAAAAATTACAGCTTTACATACTAATTGGAAGAAATGCAATCTTAGAATAGTATCAGGAAAAAAGCTCTACACATGGTAGATTGCTTTCAATTTATTTCTACAGTTTCCGTATATAAATGCATTTAACCTAATAGATATAGATACACTCAGTAAATAAGGATTTGTATGTAAAGTAACCCAGTACTTCACCACATCCTGTCATTTAATCTAGCTGGCAAGATTACAAGCTCTTTTGATCTGTACCAACTATCACTATCTCAGCGTAGATCTCATCCTCCCTATCTGTTATGTAAAAAAGCTTTAATTAGAGGGTTTAAGCTAGTCTTCCTGAATTATATTTTTCCTCCCTAAAACAAAGATACATCAATCTCAGTTTTCCTCTTTCCATATACTTTTGCATCTGTATTTTGATTAGAAATCTTATGTTTTCAAAAGGGAAAAGAGTCTGTGTTTAGTAGGTTTAAAGCCATTGTAATTTAATCTGAGTGCAGAAAAAAAGGCATTTCCAGAGCATTTTAACTGAAAGGTGAGCCTAAGTTCACTTGGGTTTAGGCTGCCATATACACTGCCCCTAAGTTCAGCAAAGTGTAACACAACATGGAGAGTTTTGGAGGTTACATTTCTTTTCCACTGTGCTAATGTCACTACTATAGGATTTTTAGTTGTTGAAAATGTGGGTTAGCCTCAAGACTCTCTTCCCCTTCTTACCCCATCTAACAAGTAAGAAAAACAAACCTGGCAGCCAGATAGATACCTTGGTCTCTCTTTCTGGACTCACCATCTGCATCATAATAAATCACTGTAAAATCTCTGTCCCTACCCTCCCTCCCTTCGTACATACTCCCTGGTCTCAGCAGAATTCAGGCAGAGGCATAAATTCCCATAAACAGGGCATCGAGCTGGGCACCTGCCTGTCACGGTCTTTTTAGGAATGTTTGTCTTCGGATTTACCAGAGGAAACATTGGGTACTTGCCCTTCTTTTTCAACAAGGAGCAAGTGCACGTTGGGTGATACTGGCAAGCAGATGGATGTTTGTGCTTCAGTTTATTCCTGCTACACCCTCTTCTGATAACTTGCTGGTCTGCCCACACATGGGATTGCAGATTCATTAGATTACACTGCAAAGAAATTAGATTGCAAATTCATTAGATTACACAGCCAAGAAATGGGCCTCACAAAAACAAAATGCCTATTCCAAAAGGCCCAAGGTGCCCCTCAGACACACGTATATTACACATACCAACATCTCCCAAACTGGTCTGCTTGCCAGATTTTTGTTCTGATTTCACAGTCTGTATTTTTATCCTGCCAATGATTTATTAACCCTTTTGTTACAAGTAGCTTCTAGTAATCTTTGTTATATTCACACCAGATTCACAGCAGAAGAATCTATGCTGTATTTTTTCATTTACCTTGTCTTCTGTATGACATCTCCCAAAGCTTTTTCAGTGGCATTGTTTCAGGGAGATGGGGTTGCCACAGCTGGTCTGTACGTGCTGTGGTGCTTTGCATGACCCAGGCTGTATAATGATTCCAGTGAGGCCAAGACTACAAGATTTGGCCTCCACGTTTGCTCCACAAAGAACACTGACTTCGCAGGAATCATTATGTAGTGCATACAGTGGATGAGATGCATCATAATACTGCAGTAATTACATTAAAGATGCCTGTCACTTTGACTACTTTGGCAAAAATACTCAGGATTGTTTTCTCTTGTTTCAGGAATGATAGAGAAAAATCAATAATCATTCATAGGCCTCTCTCCTCTTGCAGTGGAGAATCCATTAAATACCAGATGCCAGGAGAGCTTTTCTATAGATATCCATACATAATATATTTTCAGAGTAGCACCAGCATAAACCATTTGAATTATACGAGCTGTATCTTAATCAGATTTTGGCTGGGATAAATGTGAATTCTTAACTCCTCACTCACTGCTCTTGAAAACCAAACAGGCAGTGCAGCCATTTTAAGTAGAAAATGAATGCTTTTATGCCTAATAATTTCCTGAATGAATTGGCTCAAGAAATTCCAAGGTTTGTGGCACTCAGTGTAGGAACTCCAGTTAACTGAACAAAAGTATAAATCTGTAGTAGTCCAGAGCCAGTAGGAGCAAATCTGTAACAAATGTAAACCAGTAGAAGGAGACAGAGCCACACTGTATGACCACGGAATACGGAGCACAATCTGTACTGCATTAATGCTCTACATGGTTACAGTCTTCTACAAACAGAGTTGGTTGAATCTCAACATTGATCAGCACGTATTGCATTTTCCTTTGATCTTGTAATAGAAACAAAACACTGGGTTTAGGAAATAAGACTGGCAACAATTTCTACCTAACATTTGGTAAATCAATTAGTCTATCAATCAAATCCCCTCTCTGTATTTCCCAGTCTGTGACATGTGAATACTGTGGTAAAAATGAACTAAACATATGTTCAGTGTTCTGACCTCCTTGTAGACATTTGGCATACTACAACTGCAAAGTATTTAGGAGTGCAAGTCTTGCTAATTCTCTGCTACCCTTCAGACTGTTCAATTTCTGAATATTTTGAAAACTCTCTTAAATTCCTTTCTATTTACTGTGCATAATTCTGTAGTTGTACTAAAGATGAACATGAGAAAATAATTAATACTGTGTTTTTTGAAAATAAGAAATAGCTGAGAAAATGCAGTGAAAAACTGTATTGTTACACTACAATATTAGCACACAGTAGGGATACCATTCCCGATCCCAGTGATTCTACCACCTGTATATGTCCCACATAGAAAAAGCCATAGAAAGGCTCTTAAATAATCCCTGTGTTTGCTGCTTTTATAACTCTCTCATAAAATCCAAGTTTTTATTCTTTTGCAGCCATTTTTGGTTAAAACTGAAAAGTTAAACCTCCAAATCTCCTGTAGAAAAAGGAGACAACAAGTAAGTAAACAAGTAACAATGACATCTGAAGATATGCTTCCAACTGGGACTAGGGAGAAAAACTTCCATGTGCAATACATACTGATTTAATTAGAACTGACATAGTATAGCACCTAGATGTAAACCAACTTATTAAAAGGAAGCTCACTTTTGTGGTATTTTAAGTAGCACTGAAGGTGCAGGGATGTGCACTGAAGCTAGGTAAGATCCCAAACTTCTACTCCTGTTTCCCCTAGAAATATAACTCCACTTTCCCCAGCCTTGAACCTGTCCTTCTCCAGACAGGACCCATTTTTCTCTTTCCCCAGAAACTCTGTTGCTGAGCAAGCCAACTCAGCACATTCCCTTCAGGCAACCAGCCACAACTTAGTCAGCCACATTTAGGCTCCTGGTAACCTATAGCTGAGAGCAGGCCCTCTTCAACTATGATGGACTCCAGTGATCTTATCTCAATCTGCCTTGGAGGAGATAAGCTGCAGAACCTAAGATACAATAAGATTCACATGAGATTGTGAACAGGAGCCAAAAAAAGGTCTTTGGCAAGTAATGCCAATACTTTTGATGCAGATACTGACTTCTGCTTTACTATTTATCAGAATGTAAACCTGTAAAATGTGGATCTTATCTTTGGGAGGCACAGATATGTTGGTACAATCTTCTGGTCAGCAAGCTCTTGCAGTGGAGAAATAATAATCCACTGCATTTTGAACCCAGATTTATTTGCTGAAATCTTTTAGAATACTGAAATTACTTGGGTTGGAAGGGACCTCAAAGATCCTCTAGTTCTAACGCCCTGCCACAGGCAGGGACACCTTCCACTAGACCAGGTTGCTCAGAGCCCCATGCAGCCTGGCCTTGAACACTTCAGGGATTCACTTCTCTGGACAACTTGCTCCAGTGCCTCACACCCTCACAGTCAAGAATCTTTTCCTAATACCTAATCTAAAACTACTCTCAGTTTAGATCCATTCCCCCTTGTCCTGTCATCGCATGCCCTTATAAAAAGTCCCTATCTTTCTTGTGGGTTCCCTTCAGGTACTGGAGGCCACAAATCGATCACCCCTAAGCCACTTCTTTTCCAGGCTGAACAATCCCAATTCCATTGTAGAAGAGGTGCACTGTCTTTCCAATCACTGTGGTAGCCTCCTCTGGACTTGTGGAGAAACACAGTGGAAAACACAGCCAATAACAAAATTAGAAACCAACTCTCAATTGAGGATGAGGCAAAGATGTACTGCATCAGGCAGGAACCAGTGCCGACCCCCTGGGATGACTCCATGCAATCTCTGGCTTTAGGAGACCATCTCTACATACAGTTTGTGCCTCCCTTTTTCCAGGAAGCAACTGCAAGAGCTTGGGAACAGCTGGAGATATGTCATGTGAGCTGTTTACCTTCTCCAGAGGAGCCAGCGGCTAGAAAGTGTGTTCCTGCCTCTAAAGAGCATTTCCCTCCCCACTGCAGAATCCCAGAAGATAAGGGTCCAATGTGTGTCTCAAACACTGATAACTGGATGGCTGTGGAGCCAGTCAATCAAGTAAGAATCCCATCAGACAAGAAATCTTGGTAATAACAAAGGACTGTTGGTATTAACATGCTGTGAGAAAGATAAAGTTGTGACTGGAGAAAGGGGCCATGAGGAGGTAGGGCACCACTTTTCTCAAACATCCTTGCTAAGTTCTTGGAGATAGGCACAACACACCCCAGTGCAAGTGCAGGAATGAGGCCAAGAAGTGGGCATGGGCTGTAGGGGGGATCAAGACCCCTGAAAGAACAGACTGTGCATGAGAACTAATTTGCATAGAAGAGAGAAACGAGTCTTCAGGGCTGGGAAACCTCTCCATAAAAAGGTATCCCTGCCCTAGACATCACATCCGCTGGATTCCTTCCTTCCCTTCCTTCTTCCCTTCCCTTCCTTCCCTCCCTCCCTCTTTGCCGCTTTAATTCATCTCTTCCTTTCTCTTCTCTCTTTCCCCCTCCCCCTTTATGTACAAGCCACTGCCGTGTGCTCATAGTGCACGTCACGGACTAACTTACACCAGCTTCTCTGCCAAGTGTATTATTTCCTAATCAAAGCTTCTGGTTGTTTGCGGACCCTACGGACTGGCTCCCTTCCGACCAAGCGTATGCAAGACATTGGAAGGCTGGTTTCCCCTCAAGGCTGGTTCGCCAGGCCCCGCTTCCGCCTCCCGCTCCGGCCCGTGACGTCACCGCCGGTCGCGGGCGCAGGTCCCGCCCCGTTGCCGCCGTGCCCGGGAGCCCCACGCGGGCTCGGCCGCCTGCCCGCAGGTAAGCGCGGCCACCCCCCGTGTGTCCCCCGGGGGCTTCCTGTGGCTTTAGGGCTTTCCCGAGCCCTCGGGAAACGGGGAGGTGCGTTGTCGGGAGACAGGGCCGCTGTGCACGAGTTGTGCGCGCTGCTGGTGTTGTTAGTGAGCATAATAAACGCGGTTTATGGAATCACAGCGTGGTCTGGGTTGGAAGGGATTTTAAAGGTCATGTCGTTCCAACCCCCCTGCTATGGACAGGGACGCCTTCCACCAGCCGAGGTTGCTTAGAGCTCCATCCAACCTGGCCTTGAATGTTTAATGTATGACATGTTTACAGCTTGCATACGGATCAATGAAAAAGAGAACATGGGCTTTAGGCTTTTTTGGCATTTTTTTGAGGATGGCTGTTCTGTAGGCAGAAAGCAGTTACAGTCCTGCTAAAAATTAGCAAAATAGTGTTGCAGCTTGAGGAGCCTTAAGAACTTGGCAAAGTTTTTCAAAGAGAGGGTTTATCCAGGCTGTGGATAAAATAGTTCAGCAGCACCTAACAGAAAGGCAGGTGGCACTTAAAGTTGTGAGTACCTTGTAATGAAACTTCTGTATCTCTCATGTTGCTGCAAAGGTAAAAATACCCCCCTCCTTATGCTTGTGTCATAGCTTTCTGACCACAAGCTTGGTTGCTGCCAACAACGTGGAATGGACTTTGACTTGCAAATTAAACTTTAAATGGTGCCAATTAAAAGGCCTCATTTTTGGGGCCAAAGAAAAATGGGAGAACTGGATTTTAAAATCAACATTGAAAGGTGTCTGGCATATTTCTTGGTTTTAAAAGTATAAAAGAACACTTCAAATCTAAAATACCTGGATGTTGCTAATCCTATGGCAGTATGACCCTTGCTAAAGAAATGAGAAAACATTCAACCCAAGGCTCTTCTCCCGAGTGTGACAAACTTGGAACCAATTGGTAGAATTTTCAGGCTTCATATCAGAAAAGCAGTGCACAAGTCACACAAACCTTTCTGATAAGTGCCTTTCTCTTGGAAGTGGCTTAAGATTTTTAGCATTGTTTTTCGTCTGTGGTCTGCTTTTCCTCTAAATAAATAAACAGTACACTGGAATGGGCGGGCCACTATAGCTCCAGGTAGATGGTTTTTCCCCACGTCAGTCAAATTGATGCTAAGAATACAAATATCCACAGTTACTGCATTATATTCAACCAAAAAATGGGTAAACATGCTTCTAATAGTGAACAGCCAAATAAAAATAATACTTACAACAGCCAAATAAAAACCATCTGAAAATACAGTTGCGTTGTTTTTCAAAATGGTACAGAGAGGCACTGCATGAATTGCAAATACAGAAAATTGCATTCTGGTAAAAGGAAGTGTTTTTTCTCATCTTTTAAGACAGATGAGAATAAATTTTGCAAATCCTCTGAAGCTCAGGTGACTCAGTGGCATCAGCAAGAGACTGATGGCTGTGAGCTGTTTTGTAGGATGGCCCTGTGCAGGCTTTTATGGTGGTTGCAGCCTGGCTTTGAAGGCAGGGATTTCTTGGCTGTTTCCCATTTGTAATATAGTGCAAATTACGCCGGGCTTAACTACCATGGCTTGAGTTAGGATATTTTTAAGGGGATCAAGATAAGCCTGCTGCTGTGTACTTGGTATTTCATTGTAGGCTTTTTTACTTTTGCAGTGGAAATCTTCCTTGCAAACAGGATTGTGAGTTGGCATTGCAAGAATGCTCTAATTGTACTAGCTTTGCTCTCCAGGTGCCCCAAGCAGGCTTGAAAGGCATTAGGAGCAAAGCAGGCCTGTGGACACAGTGATGACTAGTGGGCAAGTACTTGTTTATTATCAGCAATAATGCATGTCTGTCACAGATTAGAGCCTTTTGTACTCAGAACTTTGCAAACATGGATTGCTCTGCCCTGAAGAGATTTGTGGCCAAAGAACTTAATCATGATCTCTGGTAGCTTTAAATTTTGGATGCCAGTTGTTTCTGTTGCCCTACAGCCACAGCAGTGAACTACAGTGTTAGAGCAGAAGGGACACTTTGCTGCACTTGCACATCAACGACGTTCACTGCAGGTTGTGAGTCAGATCTCACAAGAGGGAGGACAGTGCCAGTTTTCAAGAGCTGACAGAGATGGTTTGTCATGGTGATGTTGTTCATGTGTTTATTTTGAATTTGAGAGCAGTTTTCTGTGTCCTGACCAAAAGGTTTTGGGTTTGTTTTGGTTTTCTCCACTTTGTTTTTTTCTCTATGCAATCTGTAAATATCCATGAAAAGAAGTAGTAATCTAATTACCTAATCTGATTTTTGTTAGGTGAATAATCTGAAAAAATAAGAGATCTGAGCTAAGTATGAAGAAAAAGTCTTTAAGTGCTTAAGGAATACATAAGAATTAACATGAAGTGTGAATTGCAGTATTTAGCAGAATGCTAAATTACTTTTTTCTTCTGTTTGCACATTACAAAGTATTTCAAATACACTATTTTTATCCTGAACTTGCAGTTTTAATTCCAGTTGAAAACCACGTGCATGATGCTAACACTGAGCATTTTTCATTTCTGTCTTTAGTGGTTTCCTATTGCCATGTTGACAGATGCATGTAGCTTCCACTCACAATGTATCTTCAGCAAAATCTCTCATAGAGGTACTTACGGCATAATTAGAGTTTATATCTTTCAGTATGACAGGGTTTTTCTGGGGGGGCGGAGGGGGTTGAGCAGGAAGGGAAGTTTGGTTTTGCTTTTTAAGCCAGCTGGCAATGGCTTTCTAAGACTCGTGTTAAAGCACCTCTAGATATATTAAAAGATTATTCATAAAAGCCACCTGCAAATTGACTGCAGTTTCTCTTTTTCCTGGGTGTGCTTTTCTTAAAAGGGGTCTGTAGTTCTTCTCTTTGTTTTCCTGGAAGATAAATATAGGTAATTTTGCCAGTAGTATTGTGCACAACCATCTGTATTTTGTTTGTTTTTATTTAAAATACCTTAATACAGCATTTAACTTAGTTGTATCTTAGATCAATAGCCATGTTAACACTACAGCAAACTGTTTTGATTGTCACTTGTGGAGTTGTTTTTTATAGAGTCTGCAGAAGATGACATATTTTCTCTTTCTCCTTTTCATATTTGTGTCTTTTCTGTGGTTCATTAATAATGTCTGATATTTCCCTCCCTTTTTGCAGTTTGTATTACGTACTCTGGTTTATAGTATGTTGATATGTTGACTGCAAAGAAAACAAGGTGTTCCTTGTTTTCTAAGCAGAAGTTTACATAAATGTAGTCACCTTTCTGAATAAATGAGAATTTATTCAGAATTTTTCAGAAATTTCAGACTATTCAGAAATTTTCCACCTATGGAAACTCATAAACATTTTTAAACAGACCTAAATGCAATGCATAATTTTTCTCATGAAAATGGTTCACTTTTGCAATCTAAAGTCCTTTTCTTCCTCAAATACATACTCTTCCGTTTTTTCCCCAAAAACTACAAGGCAGGTCAGGGTTAAAAGGGATGTTTGTTTCTGCTAAGTTGGTGTTATGAAGTCATACAATATTTTTCATCACAGTTTTTTTGCCTTAGTGTCCTTAATCAAAGTAGTCCATTTCTTTTGTATTTTATGTTTATGGGTTATGAACTTTCCTTTGCACTTCCAAAATTAAAGATCTTTTAAAGTGTTACCATCGTAACACAACCACAGGTTATGTGTTGTGCATCATAGGTGTCGTTGCTTGATAATAAAAATTCTTACTTCCTATAGAATTCCTCATTGTTCACATACTTACCTAGCAAGAATTTTTCATTACTTCCCTTATCTGAATATTTCTACTATCATTAAGTTTTAAAGTGAGAACTCAATGCCAAATAAAATCTGGTTGAAAGTCAGTAAATTCAAATCAGAAAACCTGTCTAATAACCATTGTCTTCAGGGACTGGCTAAAGTTTTTTCTTGTTCAAAATACAAAAAGAGACACTTGAAGAACTTTGAGGAAAATTATTTTGCTATTGTTTAGTAACTGAAACATAACTACTGAGGCCAGTATAGCTTTTGGGTATGTTTAGAGAGTCATGGAGTTCCTCCTGTCCTTGGCTTTGCCATTCTGCAGGTGTGAGTACACAACCCATGTGTTGATTTTGGCAGAAACAATTTTGTGGAGTTTCTGTAGTACATGTTTTCTAATGTAGTTTGCTCTTGTTGTTAGTGTTACCAAAATTATTTTAGGCTGTTGACTGCTGCCTCATTGTTGGCATGTGCCAACACCGTGACATATCCTGTTTGGAGATTAGTTATGCTGGAACAACAGTGTAATGAAAAGAGAGAGGTCCCTACACAGCAGGAGTAGGAACTTGCTAGTTCCTGTTGAAGTGAACTGAAAACACAAGTTTAATAATTTCTTCCCGCTCCGCGGGCAGAAGCAGCAGACTTATCAGTGAAGGTTCTGTACACAGGCTAAAGAGCAGCCTTGTTTCACTGAAGTCTGATTGTTGGAGGTTAAGATATTTTGGGTTTTTTTTCTTTCTCTCATGGAATTTTGTCCTGTTTGTTGCTAAGAGACAATAACAACTGGTACTTATGAGAGACAGAAGAAATGGCCAAGGTGGGGAAAGGGTGCAGATGGCTACTCTCTTATGTGAGAGGCTTTCTCTTGGGGAGGGCAGAGATACCTCGAGATTTTGGCTGGGGAGTGAGGTTCTGGGCTTAGCCCCTAGCTCTCTCGCTCTTGGGATCAGAGGAGGGACAGCTGGTCTGTGGTCACTGCCCGAAGCATTCGCTGCCACTACAGTGCTTCTGTCCTTCCACTGCTTCTCCTACCATGGATGAGCTTTTGCTCGGAAGTGCAGCTGTTGAACTGGGCCCTTAACACCCGATCGGAGTGGAAAGGACCCTCACCATCTACTCAGGTCCCTCAGGGGAAAACCCGGGACCTCATTGTCCTCACCCTTCCCGGAGGGCGCGTCTCCCCAGCTGCGTGCAGCAGTTGCTAGGGTGAAGCCTGGCTGCCCCTTCCCAGCCTCGCTCTTTTCTGCCACTGCCTCGGCCTTTTCCGCTACACTCTAACCCAACACCCTGTGTCCACCCGACCCCCTTAGCTCTTGCTAAGGCTGCAGAGTTTTCTGTTACATTTCATTTGCCATCCCGGGGGCTGCTTGCCTCTGCGGTTCCAGCTGCTGCTTGGAGGTTCCTGCCACAGCCCATTCTGCCATTCAGCCTGCCCGCCATTGCCACGTGCAGAGATGTGCCTGAGCCCATGCCACAGCGCCCCCTGCAGGAGCGGGGGAATCCTCGCACCCGCCCTGCCCGGCCGGGAGCCACCAGCGCCCCCTGCCGGCTGTGAGCGGAACCGCACCGAAGGGGAAAGGGCCCGCGGCCGAGAGAGGCCGGCACCGGGTTCTGCTCTGTTTGGTGTTGCTGCCGGTGTGGCTGTTTGTTTGCCTTGTCATACATATACATACTAGTAAAGAACTGTTACTCCTTTTCCCATATCTTTGCCTGAAAGCCCCTTAATTTCAAAGTTATACTAATTCGGAGGGAAGGGGGGTCATAGTTTTCCATTCCAAGGAAGGTTCCCGCCTTCCTTGGCAGATACCTGTCTTTCAAACCAAGACACCGATGCACATCTTTCCCTTTCCATGCTAATAGTGTTAAATAAATACTCTGTGATATGAGGTCAGACATAATTCCTTCTGGTTCATGAGACAGCAATCGTAGCAAAATGTATTTCGGACTGTATTTGTTATCTTTTCCTTCTATATTCCTATTCTTCTTCTGTCTTACTCCTTAGGTCTAGTTTGGTATACTGAAAAAAATATCAAATATGTGACTGTTGGTCCTTGCCACAGTTGTAAAACAGCTCCAGTTAATTTTGGTAACACATACTTGGTACAGACTTTTGTTAGTTCTTTTTTTTATTCTTGCTGGTGCTGGATGCACTGATTAAGGGAGAGAGAAAAGTTGTCATTTATTGCTATGTACATGCCTGCCCGTCAAATCAAGACCGTAAAAGGTTAAGTACTGCAGTGATGGTAAGATCTGTAAGTGATTGTTGGATTGGATTACCTCTCTCCCTGTACGTGTAAATGTAGGGAACGTGTATTGACAGACACCATCTAACCAAACTTAACTGTATTAACGACTGGGAAAATCTGGTTTCTTTTGTAGTTTTGAGGGGTTTTTAATGCTGTATTATATGACTAAAAGTTAACAACAAACATTGTTTCTGAACCCTTTTAATCAACCTAACATGGCAGATTATAAAGCAGGCGGCCAGAAGGATAGAACGAAACACAAACAGTGTTACTGTGAATGGCAGAAATAATTGTATTGGTATTTTGCCCTTCTGTGGGCAGTATCTTGTGGATCCAGCTCAGCTTTCTTGCTTGGGTCTGCCGTAACTGACAGAAGTAATATTTAAGTGTGTGGTGTGTGGGTTGCATGCTGGGGTAGGGAGGGGACCTTTAGCATGGTTGGCATTGTGATTCTGTACTCAGTGTGAAAACCAGCTCTGACCAGGATGAGCAGTCGTGCAGCTGAGTAGGACTATAATTCTTAACTATGCAAACAATAGCAGTGAAACTGGGCTTGTTAATTGGGTGATCATATTTCTGGAATCACACTGGTGCAGTTAAAACTGGAGTTGCAGACAAGTTTGAGTAGCTCCACACTGTTTTTCCTCTCAATCTTCTTCCTTTTTGACATCCAAGAGACAATATAAATAAAAAGAAACCTCTCTCACACATGCCATGCTCTTGCCAGGGAAAGATCAAATCGTTATCTGAAACAAACTCCAGTGATGTGACAGCTGTTTGCTGTTTGCACTGACTGTATGGCTTGGTATTCATAGATGAAGAGCAGTCTCTCCAGTTTCTGTTCCTTCCCTCTGTGCTCAGCATATGGAGAGTGGGATTATCACACTGATTCTTAGAAGAAAAGTCTGCAGTGATCCAGGTGCTCCCACTGTTCTTGATGCAGCTCAACAAATAGGCAGGAAAATGACATATTTATTCTCTTCTTTCCTTGGAACATAAGAAAAGTTGTTGCTCAGTAGAAGTTGTAGAAAATAACACAGCTCGAAGTAACCTTAACTTCCAAAGATAATACTGATTTATGATTTGAGAGGAATTAAAGGTATTGATTATAAACTAGCAGCCAGATGGCTTGGCAGTAGCCATACCATGGTACTATAAATTCTGGGAACAAAAAAGGGGTGCTTTGGGATTTTTCACATGTTATTTTCCAGTTGCTGTGCATTGATGTGTTGACAAGATTGCCAGAGTATTCTGAAATCCCCAAATCAACTCAGCTTTGTTACAGGTAGAGTTATATTGGGGATTATAATACCCCATAGGGACTTAAGAAAACTGGATACAGGCAGGGTTCACAAGAAGAATTTTTTGGACCTACTCCTAAATGAACTGACCATGACGTAACTGGTGCTGAAGTAATGTCTTCCTAAGACAGACTGAAGCCATATCCCCATTGGTTTGGTTTGTGGTTTGGTTTTTTTTTTTGGTTGGTTAGTTAGTTAGTTTTGTTTTTGTTTTTCCTGGTGTCCTGCCTGCTGCTTGGTGTAGCTCTTTATATAGTGTGACTTACAGAGCACTTCTTTTAAACATGCAAGCAGTTTTTTTCAATCACAGGTCATAAAAGCTAAATACTGTTTTAGGACCATTGCAAGAATAGGTACTACAGTCACGTAAATTGTAATGCTCCTTCATGCCATTTTGCACAGGGTTTAGGGATATTCCTGAAATTACAGGACCTTTAACTGTGTTGCTGCTGACATTACCTGCTAGAACTCTTCACAAGTAGGCATTTCTTAAAATGTTTAATGAATGAATGCTATTGCTTTGTGTTGTAAATCACAGTCTTTTGACTCTGTAGGTACTCAATGAAAAGGATTATTTGTTTTGTTTCCACTTCCCAGATGGAAATGTCAGAAGATGATAATAACATGGAAGAATACCCCACTGAAATTCATGATTATCTCACAGCATTTGAAAAGTCTCTTGGTTCTGTAGATGAGATGCTGAAGACAATGATGTCAGTTTCTAGGAGTGAGCTTTTGCAAAAAGTAAGTTGTCTTCCTTTTAAATACCTTTTTGTTATTAATGCTCAAATACTTGAGAGCCTGAACTGAAATAAAAGGGTCTGTTAGGCCAGCCACTGCACCGAGAAATAACAAATATGACACTTCCTATGCTTGACACCTACTGTTAAATTCTTACATTTCTAAGAAATCCAGATGGTCTTACAAGCTAAACAGTGAAATACATGCTCTTCCAAGCTGGTAAGTGATAATCTTACCAGTGAGTCATTTAGATTGAAGACATTCTAGCTTATTCCTGACCTTCCTTAACATGCTCTTCCATAATAGAGAGGTCACTCATGTTTTTGACTGAGACTTCTTCACAACAAACTGAATGGAACTGGTGTACCCAGCAGAATATGAAGGTGAACTGGCAGAAGTGAGAATTGATGTAATTACAGAAGTCTAGACTTGCAGAACCTGAGCTGTCTCCTCTAGCTGTGTTAGAAGCATAAGTCTGTAAAATGTGGCTTTTTATCAGAGCAAGGTGGTGCCTGAGAACTTAATATAAGCATCTCTGTCTTGTAACATTTAAAGCCTAACATGTAGTTTCTTTCTGTAGGGCAAGAAAAAGCCAGCACATGAGGGAGCTTCTTTATCCTGTGAGAATTTCTTACACAAATAAATTATGAAGACAACAGTCTTGACAACACAGATCTTTTGACAGTATCCATGTTAGAACTAGTGAGCTGTACAATGATGTTATTGGAGTTTCTGGAAGTTGTGTAGAACTAAAATAATAAATTGACTTTGACAGTCAAGGGAAAAAAAAACCCCTTCATTACCTTTGTTCTTCCTTTGCTTTACATCCCTAAGTATTCCAGCATGCATTGAACACACAGTCTGTTGTGTGCAGTGTTAACGTTCATTGATTGTATATTGACGTTTGCATTTCAGCAACTTTAAGCTTTTTTTTTCCTTCCATTGATAGCAACAACTATTTTGAATTAAGTTTCTATGGAAAAACAGGGACTTATTTCTGACTATGGGAACAGTAGTCCAAGATGTCAGTCCCCATGCTAAGGGATTGTGCTTTTGGTTGTATGGGACTGTGGCATTTAACTTCAAACCGGGAGAATTACATGAGTACTCAGAGAGGAGGGAATGAATGGTTCTGTGATGGCATGGAAATAAGGCATAAACATAGTCTCAGTGAAATTGTGATGCAAAAATGTGCTCCTCCAGTGTGTATTTTTTTATTAATACATTCACAATTATAAAATGTGCACATTGCTACAATCTGTGCATATCTTGCTTAAAAATCTTCAAATTTGGTGGTTTTTTTTTTTTCATTGTAGTTAGATCCTCTTGAACAAGCAAAGCTGGATTTGGTTTCGGTGTACACATTAAATTCAATGTTCTGGGGTAAGTATGTGGTAGAAGGAAAACGTAGTATTTATGATTACCATTTGAACACCTAGACAGCTGCAAACATTAAATAATCATATTTCAAAGCCAAATAATTAAAAACTTGTAATTACCCTGAGGACCCACATTATTGCCATCCATAGGGTAAATGATGTTGAAACTCCAAATCAAAAATCTGTATTTTGAAAAGCTAATTTTGCTAATGCACGAGGATGTTTCTGGTTTCTCTGTGGCAACCTTTTCTGTCCTTTAAAGAACAGAAAGTTTAACCATTTTAGTTGTTTGGGGGTGTTTTAACTGCAATATTTGATAATAGTAGTTTGTCAGATACTTAACGACACAGTTAACAAGTCTAATTAATGATTTTGTGTGGAAACTGTGGTTTTCCTATGTGAGTGCTTGATAGGGTCCTCAGTCACAGACAGCCTTCAGTTTAAAAAAAATAATGTTTTTTTCCTGTAGTATACTTGGCTACCCAGGGAATCAATCCAAAGGACCATCCAGTGAAACAAGAACTGGTGAGTTGCTTATGCTGCATGCATCCTACTTGCTCAGGATGGTTAGCCCAAATAGAAGTTAAAAAATGTTTGTATTATATTTAAAATTGATCTGTTGCCATAATAACATGCATATGCTACGTGGTGTTACATAACTGTTTATATGCCCTGCTGGGCTCTCTAAATTAAGAAAGTAATTGTTTTTACTTTTAAACAGTACTGTTTTAAGTAAAGTTGTAGAGTCTGCTGAAATTA
Organism: Machaerirhynchus nigripectus; assembly: GCA_013397975.1. NCBI lineage: Eukaryota > Metazoa > Chordata > Aves > Passeriformes > Dicruridae > Machaerirhynchus > Machaerirhynchus nigripectus. The sequence goes on along the minus strand of VZRQ01004354.1, from coordinate 72,686 downwards.
GAAAAGGATGATGAATTATATAATCTTATCTTTTCTTTTTTTCCACCTTTGGTTGAGAATTGGATTCTGTACAGAGCAGCTTTTCACTTGTTTCTGTTAAATGGAAAAATGTTACAAGCCGGATAATAATTTATAACTTCCAGTATGGCATTTTTTTCTTATAAATACTTGGAATCATATTAATCTCTGAGGCTGCCTTTTCTTACTTTTGTATGACTCTAAAAGTACAGTGTGGTTGATTTACTAGCAAAGACGGGAAAGAATCCCCCTCCCCCTTCCAAGCCCTCCATTAATTCATTTTCTCAGCAGTAAAGAATCCAGTTCAGCAACAAAGCTAAAAGCTTTTTTGGCACCAGTTGTATGTGTATTGTCCAGTAATTCTGCATTAGTGACATATTTATGACCTATAATAAATCTTTAGTTTTGTCTTTATATTCCATTTAGATGCATGACTACAGTATAGAAGGACAGCTATCTTGAAAATTCTGCTGACTTTAAAAACCGAATCATTTAGCCTGAAGAAAAAACAGAAATCAAAACTTCTCACTACCCATTTTAATTCCTGAATAAATGAAAATAATAAATCTTGGCAATTGTAAAATAGTTAGCTTAAATTTAATCCTTACATAACCAGTGGAATGGAAGATAGGACTAAAAAATATGGAAAGCTAGCCTGAATAACAAGAATATGTCTATTTTTAATTTTGTGAGGTTTTTCAGTAGTCTAGACTGCATCATATTAAAAAATGCATCAGTTAATATTTCATGAGCTTTCTGTCAGTTTTTTGTTCCTCCTATATTATATAGTGTCTGAATATTGTGTTAATTTACTGATGCAAAAAAATTTTATCTCATATGCTGTGGATATTATATGTTGGTATTTTACTTCGCAACTGCTGTTTTAACTCTGAAGAAAGAGTGAATATTCTCATAGCCTAGACTGTTACTCAGATCTCTTTTACTTTTGCAAGTATCAAGGCTGAATGAAGGAACATTCCTTCCTTCCAAAGGCATTGTGATGTTTTCATTCATGTGGAAAGGGAATTAAAAAAGACTGTTCTGTCATGATTGTTTTGTTTTTAGAATTGCTCTCCTTGTGTACGTACAGGTATTCAAACTGTATTAATAAAACACACTCAAGCTATCAGAATTCATTTCTTTCGTCATGTTGACATTTTCCAGCTCCTTTTTCCCATGTTAATACATGTAGGTTTGCCATCTGTTCTCATTAGCCATCTCAGTCACCAAAGAAATATTATGGCAGATCATGATTTCAGACCCTGTAAAGCCCTCCTCATTAAAGCTGTGTTTTTGATTCAGAAAGAGTGGCCAAGTTTTTGACAGTTGCTTATAATGATCACTGAAGAATTGAAAATCAGTTCTGTAGTGTAGGTCTTCTAACTTTTGCACCATATTCAAAGAGGTGGTAATGGCTGTGTGAGAAATGAGTGGGTTACGTATCAAAATTTATTTTAGTGGTATCCACATGTGTTCTGTTAATCCACATTTACAAATCAAGTATCAGGTATAGCGCTACATATATGTGTGCATGTATGTTACTATCGTTTGTATTACAGTAACACCCAAAGGCCCTTCAGGTAAAGGCCATATTAGGCTAAATATATAGACAGGAAATCTGTAAACTAAATTGTTAATTATTTTGCAGAGTTAATGTAAGTGTACTCTCTTGTCAGTGAAGAGAAGCAGGCACTTGCCAGAGGGGGATTCCCGTCTTAAAGCTTCTTAGTACCCTCTCAAAGTAATTTTCTTTTTTTGTTGGAGGAGCAGATGAGGATGAGTAGGCACATAAATGAGATTGTTAAGCTGGGAGGGTGTACTTCTGTGGGACTCTGTCCAAGTCATGGTTTGGTCAAAAAAAACCCCATAAACACCAGATGACTTTGGTAGGCTAAGATACGCCAAGAAAGCATCCCTTTTCCCCTGGAAACAGGCCTGTATTGTTATTTATGGCCATAAAAGGAACTTCTGATATGGCTGGAAATTCATCAGGCTGCCCTAAATAAATTCTTTGATAATCCCTCTTGACCATTTCAGGAACTTAACCCCTAGACTTCTGGGTAGTTGTGTGTGTAATGCTTTTGCCATCTTTGATTTTGTGTAAGATGCTTTTTTAGCTTTGCTTGGACTTGATGAATTTTTTTTTTTTTTGTGGACAGTAGTCAGGCTGTATAATTCATCCACAGATGTATCAAATACCAAATACTATTTTTGGCATCTTTATGTAGGTCAAACTCCAAACTGAGTTCAGTATTTTATTTTCTAACTTTGCTTGCGAGAACAGTTCCCATCTCTGTAAATCAGATGCAGAGTCTGCATCTCTGTAGGACTTTGTGTTCCTGTTACAGTGGGTGTCGTGCAGATGGTATGGTAGGTACCTGTGATGGAAAACACGCTAAAGGGAAGTCTCAAGTTTGCAAAGGGCCTGGTATATTAATTTAAGTAATGCTATTCTTCAAGGTATTATAGTTCTAGAAGTGTACAGCATGGAGAACTTCTACTTATTGATCCATTTTAGCAGTAATCTTGGGAGAATGGTTTGAAATACTTTTCCTTTTTTTTTTTCCCTCCCTAGGAGAGAATAAGAACATATATGAACAAGGTCAAAGAAATAACAGACAAGAAAAAAGCATCCAAACTTGATAAAGGAGCTGCTTCTAGATTTGTAAAAAATGCACTCTGGGAACCAAACACAGAAAATGAACATACTTCCAAAACTCCTACTAAAGGAAAGAAGAGACAGAAGGACTAAATCTTTGTTTCCCCTCTTATAAATTGCAGACACCTAGAATTTACTTGGAAACATTTTGTATACTGCATGCATCTCACAGAAGTGCTGTAGATAACAGATTAATTTATACTTAATGGATTTTACAGGATTGTATTTTGTCCAGAACGCTTGTCACTGAGGTGATCACATTCAATGTGTATCTAAAAGTGCCATTTGATGCACATTTGACATTTCATTACTCAAATGATAATCACCTGACATGTACTTGCTGGTAATAAATACTAGTGATGTTTTGTTTATAATGCCTATTAATTCAATTTTTTAAAATGAATTATTGACACTTCTTTTTATGTCCTCAATCTCTTCAATATTAAAAAGTTTCAAACTGTGCTATCCAGTCTGTGGTGTTTATGAAAGACCATTATGTGAAATCCCATATTAGTAGAGTTTTGTAAGGTTTATTTGCTGTGTTAAACTCTTTTCAGCCTTTCAACTTGAATGTGTGCAATATTCCCTTACTTCTGTTGCCTCTGAGAAAGCAGAGGTTCAAGCAAACACCCTGGATTCCACTCTAAGCCCCTGTGTCTAGTCAATGGAAAAGTTAGGTATCCCCTACAGGCAGTTTGTAGGGTCCAAAAAAAAGGAGCAGGCTGGGGATGGCTATTAGGAAACAGCACATGCAGGAACTTAATGGAATTTCGGCTGCAGTGCTCGTGCCATAGTGCTGATGCTTGGAGAAATGTGCTCTGAGGTGGTAGGAGTGTGGCCATCTACTGGTATTTCTCAAATCTTCCTTAAGGAAAGCATCCCCTGGTGCAGTAAAAACTACTGCTCCATCTTGCAAATACTGTATTTTTCCTCAAAATGTGAAGCGTAGCTGTTTAGGAAAGGAGGTGTGTTAGGTGGATTTAGTTTTCAATATGCTGCAATGCAAAGCTCAATTATCTGCCCAAAACCTATTTAACAATTAGCAAGGAATTAACAATTATGAAGGAAAAAAAGATTATTTAGCTCACAGAAATGCAGTTTGGGTAGCAGTCCATACAGGTGTTTGGGAAATGTTAGTGTGAAAGAGTAAGTGATAAGAACAAAGGAATCCAGTATAGCTCTAGTGCTGCAGGCTGAATGATGTTCAGTGGATGGTTACTGTCCTTGGCATTGTACTGCAGCAGGCAATGAAGAGTGTGGCTAAATTGAATTACATACTAAAATGAAGGTTTTTCTCTCATTATTATCTAAAAATATGTATTTGAAAGTAAAAATTCAATGCATTGACAAGTTTAGTTAACTCATTACATGTCTAGAAACATTTTTAGTGACTGGTGTGAATTTACATGTTCTTGCTTACAATAAACTCTTGAAGTAAATAGCAATGCCTTCAATCCAAGTAACAAGAGAACTATTTAGATGTGGGTACCTAACCTTCCTGCCTCAAATCCACAGGATTGCTTATGTGAGTATACATGTCAAAAGCCCATAAAAAGCTAAAATGGCAATGCTTTATTTCTTCAGGTTGATGTCATGGTTGTGTCAACTGAAGAAGCTGTTGGACTTGGGAGCGGTTTTTTTGTTTATTAAGGTTAAAAATTTAAAAGACCCAAAGTGTGTTCTTGACCAAAAGTAACACATTTGTGTAAAGCAGTTCTTCTAAGTAAGTTTGGATGGTGTTTGTTTGGAAGTCTATGTGCCCTGTCTCGTACCCCTTTCAACCTGATGCTGCAGATGGCAGTATTAGACTGTTATAAATAGACTTCTGGACTTGGTGTATATGTTGAGGTCTGCATGCACAAAGCACGAGGTTCAAAATGTTAATCTCAAACCCATTGATCTAAAAAAAAGCGAAAAGGTCAGGTGTTCTTTAGACTAGTGGGGAAGACAGTTGGATAGAAGCGGTCTGAAGCAGCACAAACCAGAGCACTTTAATATAGAAATTTTCTGGGAGATAACATCTTCTGCTTTGAGAGGCATTGTCTTGAAGAAATGAATAGCTTGGCTTGTACTTATGCACAGTGCTGTTAATTAAAAGGGGATTGGAGGACATTTCCATTACATGATTTTCCTCTTAAGCTTCAATTACAGGTTTTGTTTTAAAAGGATAATTTCTGAAAAGGATCATAATTCATTGTTCAGTAAAGTACGCAGGTTTCATTGGTAAATGTTTAAACAAGAGTAATGCAAGGCTATTAGCTAAGACTTACTGAGGTAGAAGTCCATCTGGCATAATTAATTATATGCAGGTATTTGTAATACAAATCTATTACAAATCTATATTTGTAATACAGCAGTTAAATAGATATAGCATATGCAATTTTGTGAACTTTTTTTTAAGGCTTGCATCATTCAGTGTGGCTGTTAATAATGTGGATTGTGGCTTTGCTTTTCTAACAGAACACAACCCAGACAAATACCCATAAACTAAGAAATCTTTACCATGTGCTTGTTTCTCACTAACAGCCCTATTAGAAGCTTGAAATCATGATTATGAATACTAAGTGGTTTTTATATCATTGAAGAGATTATTTTGTTAAAGATTTTGTTTTGATTCAGGCATTTAATGAGTTCTTGGAACTTTTCTTGCTTTCCACTCTTTGCACCAAGCAAGTGGTGAGGTGGGTGAGAGCATGAGAAGTTAGCATCTGGGACTAGAATTTGGTATGAGGTTGCATGGGGAATCTTCCAAGTTCAAAAAAATATATTTCAGAAGAGATGAAAACGCAGCTCAAGATGTTAAATCCCACTCTTGTTAATGGCAAATAACTACATAAAAATAGCAATTTGGCATTAACTGTCCTAGTCATATAAGGAGATTTTTACTGTAACCAAATGGCTTTGACATGAGAAACTAGATGTTCTCCGAGCTGTGTGAAGTGTCCACAGATCTACTCCTAGAAAACATTTCTCTGACAGAGAGTTTACTGTGGCTGTAAATGAAGGGGGAATTTTACTAGGGCTTAAATTTCCAGCCTTAAAAATGCTAGCCATATGACTTGGGAAGTCAATATATCAATGATGCATTTCTACTCCTTCAGTATTTTTATTACTGAAGAACTGCATTCCTAAGAATTTGTTTTTTATTAAGTCATCCTATTTTTCCTGGCCTTGAAAATCAGTGCTAGCACAGAGCTTTGTCAAAAACTCTCAGTGTTGCAGTTTTATTGAAAATATCCTCAAACATGTTTATCTGGAATAACAAAAGCTAAACAAGCAAAATTCTCTCAGGATTAAGAATTTTCTTGAGTTTAAGAGGGTAGACTGATACTCAGTTTTTAACTGCAGGGCTGGGACGATTACAAATGTAAAGGGAAATCCTAGTTTTCATAGTAAATGACATATATTACCCAGGAAGTGATGGTGACCTGTTTCTGCAGCTCTAGAAGGAGATACCTTGGTTCCCTAGATCAAGGCTTGTATCAGCTCTCAGCCACAGAAGGCTTTTCGGAGCCATGAACAGCAAACTCCAGTCTCTAACTGGAAACATGGGTAGAGTTACATTGGTGGAAGTGGCATCTGTGGCACTGGGTTTCCAACTTACAAGTGCCAGAATAACTGGAAGTAGTTGCATCCCAAATGTGTATAGATTATTAGTTTCTCATAAACTGAGATGTAGTGATGTCAAAACAGGGCATTATTAGTTTATGTTATTATTTATTTTTCTTAGACATTCATTTGCCAGTAATTAAAAAAAAAGGTGTTAGGCTACATCAGTTACAGAAAGTAAATACAATTTGTCAATGTAGAATCACACATGATACACATTAGTTAAAAAATGCATTTAAGTTCTGCAGTGCAACAGTGCAATTTTTTTTTCCTAATCTGCTTTGAATAGTATTTCTTGCACAAAGTTTCAGAAAGTCCACATGAATGCGTTTGTTTTGCCTAGCACTATTAGAACCTTAGTATCAGTGGTAGGTTTGTTTTTTTTTTCTTCAATTTCTGCTTTCCAGTGGGATACACTTGTGATATTTTATTGATAAAACCAACAGTTTATCTTTTCACTGACTTTTAACCTTCCCTGTAGGAGAAGATTACAGATCTATGGAATATTTAGTCCTGGTGATCTAAGAAGCAGACCTTGAACTACTCAGTTTTCATCAGCTGTACCAAAGGGGAAAGAGCAAAAGCTTGTTTTTACTACTAAGCTGAGTGAATATGGCATGGAAATCTTGTAATGGCAAGGTATCAATTTGTAAAGTGATATATTTCAGAGGGGATACTAAATTTGACTGTGAAGAAAGAGCTTTATAAATGGAACATTTAAGAGCCTATCTTTTACTTTTCAGTGTAGGGTTGCCTTGACATGCATCATTTCAATTTGGCAGCCCCAGCAAATTGATGGAAGCAATTCAGTATGATAATTCAGTATTGCCAAGAGGCTTCTTCTGAGTCTAGTGTGGACACGTTCCATGGACAAATTTAAAGTCTAAGTGATAGAAAATGGATTTAATTCAGCTCTATATTGTTCCAACTTTACATCAAGACAGTCTTGGTATCAAAGGTACCTAGAGAGCATATCCAAAGAGTACATGAACAACAAACTATTTTTCAAGCGAAGGATCACCTCCAATTTATGGTGGTATATCTTGCATAACAATGATCCAGAATAGATAGAAAAGAAGTAAAACTCAAATGTGGTTGCAAATGTATTTTTTTAAAGTACTAATCATAGGGGTAAATTCTTAGCTACTGTTTACCAGCAGAGTCTGTTAAATTAAATGAGCAGCTGCTGAGTTCTACAAGTGAAAAAGTAGTCTTTGATAGTCTCTCATTTGATAAGGGTATTCATTTCCATGAATATAGTGTAGCATTTTTTTCTAGAATGCTTTTTTTTCATTGTCACCTGAGTGTATTTTGCCCCCATGGGAACAAATGAGTCATTGTTTAAAGTACCGAAGTCCTGTCCCCATTATTGAAAGGTGAGGAGGAGAAATGCCTAGTAACAAACACTGACAAGTTGGATAGCATAAACAATCTTTCTAATTTGTTGCCCTGGGCTGATAGACCTACTCCCCAACCCACACACAAGACAAAACACGTTTTCTCCTGTGAAGTTTCCATGGAGAGAGCGATTCCTCAAGGCAGTTCACATGGGGTGCTCTTTGTGGATGTACACATTACACATCCACCTGCATATTATAGATCTCTTGGTTGCCAGGAAGTTCTCTCTGTGTAACAGAATACAAAGTGCATATTGCTGAAATGCTATTATTGGAGACTCTGTATAACATCACAAGCTTAATTCTCTTTGCTTTAAGTGAGTTTAACTTTTGATTTCATTAGGGTCACAGTAGCAAAAATCCAGTACAAAAGAACTGAGAATTTGGCTTTATGTAGGTATGAATGTCTTCATGTAACAAAACCAGCACTAAAATATTTACTTCCAGTGAAATTTACTTGTATGTTAAAGGCTACTTCCTCCCTGCTTTGACAGTATTTGTTAAGCTTTGTTTACCTTTCATTATATACAGGGTTTACTATTCATACTTCCACACAGTGCCTCAATTTCTTACAGTAATGTGTTCCCAGATGTTTGTAATTTTGCCAGCTTTTAACTACTTGTATTGGACTTTTTCATGTTTGGTCTCTGCCATGAGTGAATTCTCCAAAAACCAGAAAGGTTGAGTAGTTTTTCAGTTGTTGAAGAACATGGTGTGTAAAGTATACACCACACTGGAATGTCAGCTTAAAACTTCCAATAATGTTTTTCTAAAGGTTGTAACTCTCCTTCATTGAGGTAAAAATTTGAAATGCATTGTTAGGAGATTAAAAAGAAAAGTTATCCCAGTGAAAATTTATCCAGGTAAGGGCTCTGGAGAAAGCTCATAAACTGTTTGGTAGATACTGGCCCTTACTCTGCCCATGTTCTGGTTTTCCCATGCATGGGAAGCTCCCAGCACAGTTCTGAGGCCACAAATTACTTAGGGAGGAGTATGGGCTTGAAAATTAAAGTCCAATTTATCTCAGATGATGGCAGGGCTCTGTAACATACTATATTTGCAGAATTGCAGATCTAGTACAACTTTGCCATTTTTGAGTGTTGTTTTAATGTAGCTTTATATTGATTTCAGATTTTTAAACACTTAATGTAGATAAAGGATGCTCTTATATGTATCTGATTCATTTACATTATGATCACATTGGGATTTAGTTTTGTACCAGTTTAACTAAAATGGAATGAACTCACATGTGGCATCTCCCTAACTGGTAACTCCAGTGTAAGCGTACCTCTTTTCACTGTTTAACAATGTTGAATGTATTGAAAATCTGAAATTTTGATTTTGTCTCAACTCATAAGGAAGGGTTACAGTTGTCATACTGAGTTTGTTTGTTTTGCAAAAGGAGGTGCTTTTTTTTTTTTTTTTTTTTTTTTTAAGCTGTGGAGCTGCTCCTTGCTTGAGCTGGTAAAATGAAGTCTGGTCCATTTCACATACTCTTTTTAATAGGTGTTCTTGTGATGTGTAGAATGAAGTATCCTATTTTATTGGAAGCTACTCAGTCATTAAAGACTAAGAATTTGACCTCATTCCTCATATATAGAACTACACAGAAGATTTTTGGTAGGTAAATGAGTAATTTCTGGGCATAGGTTAGTATTTCTAGATGTACCTGTACTTTTGCTGAAACCAGGGCAAACTGCCCAGCCTGAGACTTGGCCCACTTATAAAATATACCAGGAACAAAATAAGCTTGAAAAAAACTTCATGTTTTGTTTTGTTTGTCTTTTGCCACCTGGGTGAGGTTGTACTATCAGAAAAATTAAGGGCCAGATTTTGCCCATGGACTTTCTTCCACAGGTTTTCAGAATGCAAGAAGGCCAGATTCTGATGTTAGCTACAGTGACTTCTGACATGCAGAATTATCTGATGCCATGACACTTAGATTCCCATGGCAAAAAGGCAAGATGTAATTGAGCCAAGCCTTCAGTTAATGCATAATGGTAAGTTCATCTAGTCCAAAGAGAATTTGAGGTTCTAAGTCATTTAAAACAAAGCCTGCACTGGGTAGCCAGCTGGCCTCAGGAACCTCAGTAGTCAGTACCTCAGCTGGCAAAGATTAATAATGATTTACTAGAGCATCCCACCAACAGGGAAAATAACCAACAAAAAAATCTGAAAGCTGATTCTCAGCTGGTGTTAACTGCAGTGACTTTGCTGTCAGTGTGTGTTAACACATTTGTGGCCCCCATGTTGCTAAAATATCTGAATATTTCTTTGACGTAACTGCAGAGCACAGAGCTTAGGTTTTGAAAGGCATCTGGAAAATGAACCAGTCAACCATGAGCTTAGAAGTTTGTAATTTTTCTCTATTTAGTGTATCTTGTACTTCTTAATTTTAGTAGTTTAGCTTACTTTTGTAAGTCTTAAGCTTTTTCTCCAGTTTGTTTACAGCACAACAGAAAGTAAATTCTCATGTTTAATTATGTTAGTGCTTAAAGGCCATTTCATCTCTTTTTCAGTGTTTCAGCTGCCTTTCCTATGTTCACCTTCAACTTAATTCAACTGTGTGGCTCTTCGTCTGCCTCTGAAAGTAGATTGAATGAAAGAAATACTGCCAGAAATTCTTCCGGGTCTCCTCACAACTCTGTGCTCCTTGAGCACATCTGTGTGACTTTACCTAAAAGACAGTAATTGCTACAAAAACAAGATGTATTAAAACGGGTAGAACATCTTACAGTATGTTAAATTAGTTTGAATTAAAAGTGAAAGTGAACAGCATATGCATCCCTGGAAACCAAAATGAACTATTGGGCTCCTTGGAAACATCTTCACCCATGTGTCTCCCTCAGTATTCTCCACAACGTCCTATGCACCCCTCCAGTGTGGGCAGCATTCCTGCCCCAAAACCATCCGTTCACAGTACAATCAAACAGATGTTTACTCCTTTAACCACTTCATACATCTCATCATCAAAAGTGGTTAGTGCTGCTGCCTTAAGGGGGCACCTCACCTCACCTGAGCAGGTCTGTCAGATGCTGTGTTTGCTTCCCAGCATATGCTGACCTGTACTTCGCTTCCTATACAAGAAAAAGTGCAAGTAAAAGTTCTACTTTTCCTTGCATTTATATCTATGTTAAGTGCACCTGTGTCACTTAGTGGAGGAGCAGCAGCTTGGCAGGGAGGCAAAGTGGGGACATGTTACTGAGGAAATGCATTCAGTGCCTGAGGAGCCCCTTCCTTACAGTGTCTATCAGATGTGCTGTGTAGTGGTATTGTGTATTTATTATCTCGACAGTCTCTTTTTATATTTCCCCAGTTTCTCCTATAAATGGAGTGCTATGGGGGCTGCTCGGGGTGGCATAGCTGGGGGTGACCCCGTAGTTAACACGGTCACCTCCCCATCCCTGAAGGCAACCCCGGAGGAGGCAGTGGCTGAGGGGATAACTGGGAAAGCGGAAAAGCAGATGGAGACCTTTGGCGTCAGCTCCAGGCACTTTGGGCACATTTTTGCCGCCCTGTTTCTTTTCCACGTGGTGGCAGCAGAGGAGCATCAAAGAGGCAGCGGCGAGAAGAGCTTTAGTCTCGGAAATCTGCCCCCAAGCTTCTGTAGGGGAAAAAACTCCATGCAG
>VZRQ01004354.1:0-54181 GCA_013397975.1 Machaerirhynchus nigripectus | reverse complement strand
TTTTTTTTTCCCCCCCCCCCCCAAGAATGGCATGAGTGAACTGGCTCTGGAAGAGTGTTTTGTAAGGAATTTTTTGGTTCACTCCCAGGCCTTTTTACCATGTCAGAGCAGAAGAGATGGCATTTATTCTAACTGCATGACTGAGGATGGGAAAAATTCTCAGATGGCTAACAGTAGCTTTACCAGGACTGTTGGTGGCAAAGGCTGAGATACGAAAGCTGCTGAAGTAACTTGCACACAGGAATGTGCTGTTTGCTAGAGCTCTAATTACAGCAAATAGTGCTATGTTCCTTTTCAGTGCCAGATGTTTAGCTGGGGTAAATCACTGACTGTAAATATTGGAGAAATTCAAAAGGAAAAAAATACCCAACCCCATTCAGTTTATCTTGTTAAAGATTTAGTCTGTTATTTCTTGAAAATTATGTTTTCACGTGGTTGCTGTTTAGATATTTTATCTGTACTTGCTGTCTCTGAGCAAGAAAGCAGAACAATGGAGAAGGGTAGGCTTGATTCTTTGCTGATATGCAGGGCTGATACCCCTGTGCACCATTTTCTTAATTGTTTAGTCCATTATACACGAGCCTTAAAATCTTCCAAGCTTGAAGTGCCTAACACACTTGCTTAAACATACAATCTGAGGTACCTGGAACAAGCCAGTTCATAGAGAAACCTGGAAATGCTCTTTATACTTTTGTGTATTTCTGCTACTGCACATTTCTGTCCCTCTCTTTGATGCTATGATGCTGACCCTCACAAGTAAGTATTGCTTTAATAACCCCTTTTGAAAGGGGTAGGCAAAGTACAGGTCTTCTACTGCACCCTCTTCTTTTTTGTGGGTTTTTTTTTGGTTTTAGTTTTTTGGGTTTTTAAAATTTATTTCTTGCAGTATTACACAGAAGGTAAAGCTCATCTTTATATAGGCTCTCATATGCAGAGAAGTTTAATTTTGCTGAAGGCCTAGAGACTAAGCTGTGCCCGTGTGAGCACAGCACCACCCTGTTGCACACACTTTACCTTCTAAGCAATCTTTCTAAGATGAAACTACTTGCATAGCACCCTTAGTGCTAAATCCTAACGGACAAGGATAGATTTTGTAGGTATATTTAGCAGAATCAGGTGTTGTGTTGAAATTTAGTTTTCAAATTATATTGTTGTTTTGCTCATATTAAAAATAATAATTTTTTTTAATGACAGTTCTTTGTATATGTAAATTCTTTTCTGGTTCAAGAAGGCCATGGATTCTGTTGTCCTGAATTTTATTTGCCTTTAGAGGAACTGAAAGAATCTTCTAGGTCTATATGGATAACCTGGCTTGAATGAGTCATGGAGATACATGACTTGAATGTATTATTATGTAGCCTTATCCCAGCTTGTAAGCTCCATCAACCTAATTTATATTATTTATATTTTTTAGAAGTTTGAAGCTGTTACAGTCAGCTCCTAAGTAATATGGTGTGTACCTTACAGGAAGACTAGTGAACACAAAATACTTTTTTTTTTTCTTTTTTTTTTCCTTTTTTTTTTTTCAAAATACATCCCCTGTGGCCTCTCACCTTCCTCCATCATTGGTACTAAGATCAAATTTCAAAAGAATTCTGGAAGCATATTGAATTTCAGGTTTTGTTTTCCCATAGCAGTGATTCTGGCCAAAAAGCTTTTTAATCAAAAGGACCAACTGTAACCTTGTTAATAATTATGAAAACAATGGCCAAAGGGAAAAGACCTGCCAAGAGCTACAAGTAATTTATGTTGGCAGAATAATTGGTAGATCATTATTTTGGTTGAAAACAATGTGATTTGTATTTCTAATTTTGTAAAATTACTTAATTAATAACACATGGTCAGCAATGTTGGTTGCAGAGTGACTCTTGACAGAGGACACTTTTAAAGAAATGTTATGGGGGCAAAGGTAGGATTACGCAATAGCTGAGCAAATAAGGCCATGACTGCTGTTCAACAGATGATTCTGCCCTTCTTGGGAAGGCATAAATTATCATGGTATCCCTGACATTGAAACACAAGACACTGTAAAGAGGACAGAAGGATATATTCATGACCATGGGATCATCACTAGATGCAAACTAGGTTAATTGCACTTGGGTTGACAAGTAGAATCATCTTCTTGTTAGAGAAGGATGGCTGTGGATGGAAACTTTTGGGTATTAAGAAAGTACCTGGAGAGGAACTGTATACCCACAAAAATCAGTCTAGGGAATGATGCTGGTTCTGCAGGAGTAGTGGTGTTGTTAGTGTTGTGCAAGTGTTTAGGCTGGCTTAGGCTTTAGTATTTGTTTCCATGTTTGTGAGCAGAGAACGTGGGAGCATTAGCGGAAAAGGAAAATGTGGAGTTACAGCCCTGGCCTGTAAGGAGTCCATGGTTCACAATAAAAAAATTCCAAATTCTTTGTTACAATCCAAAAATGGAAATTCTTAAAACTGTCCTTATTTCTCAGTGGATGCCTTTCTTGCATTGGTTACTGGCTGCCATAGGACTGAATGTACAGCACAACTTTCTGATGACTTGTTTCTTTTGTGCAATCTGACTGTGTTCCTTCCCCTGAGCAAACCAGCTCACAGTGAATCTGGAGAGGAAAGGGTGGGAGAGAGGAAGCCGAATACAGGAGTTTTACTTCTGCTGAAACCATACAACCACCAAGACACTTGCTGCAATTATCCAGAACATTGTGGCTCTTGGGATGCTTGCAAGTGCTTGTCTGTTATGTTATGTAAAGTACTTGATTAGCTATTGTTTCACACTGATGAAGGAGGCTTTTCTCTCCATGTCTGAGATCTTCACAACCTCTTTTCTGTAGACCTCGTCTTTTTTTATTATACGATGATAATTATTTCCTTTTTGTAGAGTGCGTAGCCTAAAACCTATGTACATTGAGTGCCAGGGTTTGAAACCATAATAAGGCAAATGCTCACCTTTGAAGCCATTATTCCAGTCATTACAACACAGTTTATTCCTCTAGAGGACATTAACATTTGAAAATGTGTCAACTAGAGTACGAAATTTATCATGATCATGAACCATCTGCCAACTCATTAGAATATAACATTCTGATTTCCTGTACTCCAGTATTAATCTGATGCTTTACAGCTATATATATTTTTAAGCCATTTTAGTTTCTAGCAAATTGTTTTTGGAGGCCAAAGCAGAGTGTTCTGATGTGGGAGAGATCAGGTAAAGAGCCAAATGTATGGTCAAAGTGCTGTTTACAAAGGCTCAATCAGCAATACAAGCAATGGCAAAACTACTGGAATTGGGACAAAAAGGAGAGGAAGAGATATTAAAAATTTCTTTATATAGTTAAGGAGCAGTTTTAAAGTGTCCAGTCTCTAACAAAAGAATACATTGGAATTATTTTGCAATAATGGAAGTGAGTTAAAGCTAAGAAGAGTTTCAGAGTATCACCTTACTAGAAGTCTGAAAATTCCTGGTAACTTTTCCTATAAGCGAGGGCTCATACTTCAGCTCAAGGTGTAATATAGCAGTTTGTGGTTCTGCCTATTTTTTCAGCAAAACATTTCTTGTAATAGTAATAATTCTGCTATTGGAATGAAAAGCTTTTTCAAGATTTGAATAAATGCTGTATGTGAAAATGGCTAAAGTATGTGATGACTTTTACTGGCAAAATCAGACTCCCTGAAGATATCTTGTTTTTGTTAGTACCTGAAGATCCACTCAACAGATGATGTTGCAAAATCATGCCTTTTAGGGTGTTTCAGATTATTAAAATATGCCATGTGATGTTACAAGGCTGAAAGTGTTCCTTGCTTTGAAGTTGGAATTTAGATCTCAGCTGAGTCCTCTTCCCCCACCTTGCCATGACCAAATTATTTTGCTATTTGATTTACCTCACTTTTCAGTGTGCCAAAGGGCTTTAGATGAGAGAAACATTTGCAGAGAGGTGTATTAAATCCCGAGTGGTTAATTTGCTGTAATAGTGATCTTAGCTGTATGCTTTGTTTGTTCATCACAGTAACTTCTAGTCTAAAAAAAAGAGTAATAAAAATGCATAGCACTGAAATGAAAATGGATATTTGGTCTTGCAATCAGTAGGTCTGCTCCAAGGAGTAAAAATAAGTCTTAGGCAGACAGCTTCAAACTGATGCTTAAGGAGCTGAATTATCCCAGAACTGGTGCTTTTCTGTTGACTTCAGTTCAAGTTTGGTTTTCTCCAGAACACTTTTTTGATTCTTCAGGAAGAGAGAAAGACTGAGAGAATAGTTACACAGCTGTGCAGAGGAGTTAATGGAAAAGCAGTGGCAGGAAGAAGGGGGAAAGGGGAAAATAATTCTTTTCTTCACTGTGTGAAAATGCAAAACTTTAAAACCTCTGCCTAGAAAAAAAGGATCATGATTCTAACAGAATATAGCTACAAAGAATAGCTTCATAAACAGACTTTGTAATAAAAGCTTAATTTATAAAGTCTGACTAGATGCTGTATGTGTGTTACAGAAGTGAGTACATACATGGTTACAAGCCCCCAGTCGAAGAGGTAGCCTTGCACTGCCTTGGCACCATTGGAGATGTGAGATGCAAGTGTTCCATGTGGTCCAACCAGTGGCCTGAAGGCCAGCTCCAGGCTTCTGCTCTGATCCATCTGGCCCACCGGCTTCTTCCCTGGAGGAGATGGGGAACAGCTGTTTTGAGCTACAACTACACATTCCAGCAGCTGAACTTGTCCTCCAATATAGAGCCAAAATGCTGCTGCTGCTGACAGGAGGTGTGTTTTTTTGGGGCAGAATTAGTTGCTACTGAGGGGCTGATGTCCAAGGGATTCTACCCAGCATCCATTGTGTCTGTGGCAGTGCTTCGTTGCTGGTGTTGTGTGGAAGGTCTTGAGGCACTGCTGTAGTGGGTTGGAGAGAGGGCTGGCTACTGGTGGGGAGGGAGAGGCAAAATGCCACCCATGGTGAAGAAGGCAGGAGGGGAAATTGTAAATGAAATCCACCCACTGTAGCTGTTGAAGTTGGACCACCCTGTACTATCTACAATAGCAGGGTTCAGTCAGGAGTGTGTGTGTACCTATGGGGCATCCATTAGAGATGCTGTGTCCTTGCATTCTCTGGAAAGAGCAACTCTGGCTGACAGGAGCAGGATATTGTCCTTGTCCTCAGAATGGCTATCCTGGCTGCCTCTTAGAAGAGACAAGCATGTACTACTCCCACTGGTTCAGAAGCCCTGGCCCCTCCTTATGAGAGTTAGAGCCCCACTGAATTCCAGAAAAAAGGCATTTGGAGAATCTCGGGTGGGAAACATGGATAAATGGGTGCCCCAGCAGGAAGCCAAGACAAGAAGGGGAAACTTCTGCCCAGTCTTCCTGCCAATATGTGTAAATCAACAATAATCTGGCCTTATGAAGGGCATGTGAGGAAGTACAGTGATGTGTTGCCATGAGAATAAACAGCAGTCAAAACTCAGGACAGACTTGGAAGTAAAAAGTTGAAGGTGTAATTTTTTATTCCTTGCTTTGTATGTCTGTATTTGGACATACAGGGAACAGAACAGAAAACATTTTTCCCTGAGTGCCACAAAGGAATATGCACCTGACAGTGCAGGAAATTTGTACTTTGTCCAGGGATTTTACTGGCTATTATTTTCTTCTTCCCCCAGGGATGTCACAATGCCAATGGAGTGATGGTGACATGAGTTTAAACAAAATGTAAGTCCGATCTTCTTCAGGATATGTCTATATTATTACCAATTTATTTTTTTTAATTATTACATTTGAGCTCATTCTCTGCTCACCACCAGACATACCAGTTTTGCAGCCTTTCACCTAACAGTTTTACAGCAGATAACACGATTGACTCCAGCCTCCTTGCAAGCACAGTAAAGGCGCCATCTATCCCAGCAGCAGTGAAAGGATGAGGTGGCAATGCATGATTTTGCCCTCAGCTGTCCTGATGTGAACTAGAGCTAATCCACTAGTGAAATTATACCTGCAGTATAAGCTGTGCATTGGCTGTGAGGATCTGATCTGTTGTATCTTACAGTTTGTGGAGCAGTTTCTGTTTTCCCTGATTTGGAAGGGGAGAAGGAATCCTGCAGTTAATGACTGCTGTCTGAGCCCTACTAAATTAGAGCTACTTACCTAAGTACAGCAGGCAGGCTTCCTTCTTGGCTGGTGCAATAACTGGAAAGGAATGATCCAAGTTGCCTATGCTTATTTGCAAGATCACTTACCTTCATATAAAAAGTCTTCTGCTGCATCCAAACCCTTTTTCTTCGCAGTATTACTGTAGAACAGATTCTGATTTTCTCCTTACCTGGTGCCATTTTCAGGCCTCTAGCAAGGGGAGTGGAGCTCTGTACTAGGTGTACTTCTCACAAGTGCACAACAATTCAGTGGAAGGGCTGAAGTCATGGCCAGAACAACTTGCTCTATTTTTGAAGCTTTTTTTCCCATGGCTTTCCCAATTTTGTGAGAGCTTAGGGTATGTAAAATTATAGTGGGTGATGCCTGAAGGTCACAGCAAGTCAGGTAGTATCAGTGCTGGTATTTCTTGTCCGAGTTTATACAGAATACACTGGTCTATAGCTACCAGATGGTATTCTCAGGAACTAATGTAAAGCTCTTCATGTACCAACCTGCGTAAACAGGTTTACAAACTAGCCCTGTAAACACCCAGTTGGCAGAGATCTGTGTTGGTATCACTCACTACTTGCAGCACCACCACTGAGCTCTCCTGGCTCCATCCCAGTTGAGGGAACTCAGTCAAACAGAAGAATCCCACCAAAACATCTGGAAGGGAGTTTTGACATTATTTTTTCAGTGCTGCTAAGGCTGTTTGGTGTGTGCAGAAAATGTCTTCAGCTCCGAAGAATGGCATAGTGTAATGTGATAACAAATGCTGTGAAGGTTATCAGTGACATAATCAAATCTATCTGTGGGACAAAGACACTCACTGTACAGCTAATTAAAACTTGTTTCTTCTCTGCCTGTTCTCGTTCAGTGGCCATTATTTAGAACTGAGCAGCAAGGCACCGGAGTGGAAAGTTAACTCAATATTTTAAGACTAGCTCTGTCCAAAACCTTGTATTGAAAGAAACCACATACTCTTTTTCTTGAAGGCTGCACAAATGGCAGATCATTAACCCATTTGCAGGAAATTTTACTCTGCTCATAAGGTCAGTTATAAGACAAGCATCTGGAAAAAACCCAAAACAATTGAACAAAAAAAACAAAACAAAACAAAAAAAAACCACCCAAAAAAAACCCAAAAAAAACCCCCCAAAGAAATAAACAACCCCAAACCAAACCACCTAAGAGGCACACCAGACTCCAAAAACTTGTCTTTTAAAATTTCTTTGAGCTGGTCACATTATTGGAATGGCAATATATAAACTCTGTCTTGTCCCATAATAGAATGTGCACCTGGATCTCAAATTGATCTCCAGCATCAATTTCTTCCATATTACAGTATTATGTTTTTTCTTTCTTCACTTAGTGTCCATACAGCTACTTCAAAAGAGGGCCACATATAGGACAGGAGACTGGTGAGTTTTGAGGCCAAGCTCTGTCAAGGCAGTGCCTGTGACTTCAGTGGCATTATGGAACAGTGAATGGGGTGCAATGTTGTTCCATGTTTGGTGCAAAGAAGAGTTCAACACCCATCCCCAGCGTGTGAGCAATCCTTCCTGGTATGGCACTGTTATGACTTTTGTTTCCAAAAGCAGGACTTGTGCAGCCCAGTGCAGTGACAGCCAGCCAGACGATGACTGCTGGAGTAGGACTGGTCTGTGAATGGTATTAGTAATAGCATTTGTACCATGGAAATGCCAAGGGCCTCTTGCCCTGCTATGCTAGGCATGGCACATATGTAGAGCAAGAGTCATGCAAGGCTCCCCAAGGCATGCAAAGGCTGATGGAGAGTCCTGGGGAAGTGAAGGACTGTTCAAAGTCACACAACAGGTTGGTAATTCAGCTGGCAGTAGAATTTGGAGGGGAAATTCTGCTGCTATGGCAGCTCCGCTGTTGAATTTCTTTTACTTTTTGGAGCCAGGATTTTTCCTCTAGATGTAGAGATTGTTTTGCTTAATAAACTGCCTGAGCAAGATAGCTTTGTTTTGGGACCTGTTGAGTGATTTCCCATTCCTTCCATATGGCAGGCATATGTGGGTTGCATCTGCTAATTCCTGGTTTGTACTTCAGCGATGGATTCCCAGACCTGTGCTGGGCTGCTTCTCAAAGGTGATGGTATTGCTGACCATCTCCCTCCTCACTGTGTAAATTCAGGGAATGACATAGGGAAATCCTTTCTCTCGCACTGATAGGAGGGGAGTGTGGGGTACATGTGGTTTTTTTTGGTCAGCTGCTGTCGATATTAGAAACGTCAATTCTATTGGCATGGTATTTTTGACAAATAGACCCCTGCATTCTCCACTCTTCCCTGCTTCCTCTTCCACTGTGTGGTTTCACAGCAGCAGTTGTTGACGGTACCTTTCTCTTGTCTAGCTTGTGATGTGCTCTCAGTAGTTATGTATCTCTGAGATAAAGTAGCTGAGATAAAAGTTGAGAGTTTGCTCTTTACTCATTCAAAATCAGAAGACTTTGACATTGAGTATGACCAGACTGTGAAATGAGTAGTGATTCTTGCAAGGGGCCTGTGACTTTTGGTATACAGAATCTCTGCCTTTATAAGCAGACAGTTGGCTCTATTTCAGTGCCTTCAGGAGCTGGAGAAGTCACTGTGTCTCTATGTACCAGTGTCGGAGCTCTAATGGCTTACTTTCCCTTTTTAGAAATGGTCACCCTTCATGTCTCTGAACTTGCCTGGCTTTGGCTCCTGGCCATGAGATCTTGTCATGCCTTTTCCACTAGATTAATGAGACCTTTAGTAGCAGAAATATTCCCCTTGTAAGCATTGATCATATCTTCTGATACATTTAGTAGAGTCCAGTTCCATTTTCTTACCATAGTTCAGACTCCTTGGCTTAAGTCACTGTGACTTCCAGCAGTCTGCATCTCCATCCCTGCTTTTCAAGTTATAATAATACTCAGGGTATTATCTTCCTGTTTTCCATCATGTGGTTTTTTGCAAGCTGTTTTATGCCAGGGATGTTTTCCTTATGATAGCTTTGCAGAGTTTCTGGCCTGTGAGTTCTTGACCTGGGCTGGGGATTTGAGGTGGTTACTGAGATATAAGTAACAAAATCAAAATGAATACATTCTAACTCAGAGCTTGCTATGTTCCCCTCCAAGTTTTAATATTCATTCAGTTAAGAAAACACATTCCCACGATGCTACTCAACTTGAATTGAAACGTCATAATGTAAATAATATTTTTAATAATTGTTTAATTCCTAGGAAATACATTAGGGAAAAGCCTTTCAGGTAAGGTTCCAAATTTGCAATACTGATGATCTAAGAGGAAGTGATTGTTTGCCGTGAAGTAAATTATGCATTAGAGGAGTTTTTCTAATATTCTTATTTAACATCCAATATTGATATATTTATTGATCTACAGAAGCTGCAGTACTGTAATATGCAAATCAATGAAAACTATAATTAAAGTGAATAATAGATACAAGCACCAGGACTTGTGACAAAATGTGTGTGTATATATACATAGTCTTCAGTTTCCTTGTCTCCACTCTGCAGTGACTGATGCTATTTTAAGAACAAAAGAAACTTCTCTGAGCATAGAAGTTGCAGTAAACAGAGTAATTTTGCTGTTAGCCTGTGCAAGCTGCAGATGATGCATCGCTTCTATTTGATCTTTTTAAATAAGTCTGTTTATGGTTTGGCAAAGCACACAGAGAAAAGCTTAGAAGAAAGGGCATCCTTCACACCATTCGCATTTTCTGGTGAAATGAGAACTGCTTGGTCAGGATTGAAAAAGTAGGTGGCAGTGCCATACAGGATCCAGCCAGCTGGATTTTCATCAGTGTTCAAGAGGCAGCAGTTTCCAAGGAATTGTTGGCTCTATATGCTTGCTGCATATGTCATTTGCAGCAGTGTTTTTCAAGCAGGCAAAGGCCAAGGATTCCCTTGCTCAACAAGCCAGTACCAGCTCGAATGCCTGAATGCTGAAAGTTGTGGAGGTTTTTCCCCTTTTCTGAGGTACCTAAATAGGAGCCATCCTCCAGAAAATACTTCCCTTCCTTTCCTGTTGAAGGGGTGGCTGGATCCTTATACCTGCTCTGTACAAATGGCAGGTCAAAGAAAGTTAAATCCTTCCCAGTGGCTTGGAACAAAGTGGCAAAGTGACTCTCACTGCTTCAGCTTCCCCAGAATCACAGAAGTAATGTCTCACACAGATGTCCTGCATGATGCTGTAACACAGAAGGTCTCTGCGCTGGCTGTCATCCTGGAAACACCCAGAAGGGAAAAGCAGGAAACTGCTGCTTGTGATACAGGCCCTTGGATAGAGAACCCTGAAACACCCACATTCCCTGTGGGTCTGGCAGGGAGCAGGCTCCATGACTTTCCACAGAGTACATCATGTACCAGTGGACATAGCAAAACTGGACCCAGCCTTCCTTCCCATTCCTTCCCAAAGAATTTAGGAGAACATCTGTAGCTGTCCATCTCCAGCATCATATAACTCTTGATGAACTCTCAACTATGTGGGCTGCTACTTCAGTTTTTTTCTCTTCTCCAATGGCCTGTTGTAAATGGAGGAAAAACAGAAAAGTGCAGGCCATCCCAAGTTTGTGGTCAGGAGTAATTTGGTATGGGTTTTAATACAGTGTGGAGGAGAGGATAGGAAGACAATCTTTTGCTGGCTTCTTGTGTTTTGAGCTTGGAAAATCAGAACACTAGTCCTAAGACTCTCTGAACCTGATTTCTGTCACAGCAGCCCCAGCATAATCCAGGGATATGTGGCAGATTCTGCCTGCATTCTGCTCTGTAATGATTCATGGCAAGACTTCAAGAGATCTCTGCTTTTGGTTCTTGGTTCAAGAGTAGTATTTATGGCTGGGTTTGCTTGTAAAAAGAGCTACGCCTTTAAAGGTTATTTCAGGGACTTTTTTTCCCCTGAAGTAGAGCTGTTAGAAGAGTATCTTGGACAGTTTCTTTTTCAAACTTGGTTGACTGTAAAGCAAATGATGAGTTTGAATCCAAGTGATACTTTTCAGTTTGTATCTGGATTGAGACCAGGTCATATTCATATAACTGAGCTACCTCAGTCAAATTAAATACAGATCCCTTTCTTGACCTAACTTCTGTTTTAAAGGAATAAGATAAAAAAACCCAAGTAAAGTAAAATCAGAAAGAAAACAATGTCTTTGTCACAATGTTTGCCCAGAGTTCAGGTCCACTTGGGATATTATTTAGTCTCTAAACTAGGATATTTGTTCACAGGTAGACAGTTTAGGTGGAATTTCCTTTAATTTGTAATTTTCTGTTACTCATTCATGCTCTTTAGAGGTTGCACAGAATATAGTATGATCCCTAGGGTCCTGTTTTATGAGTTCACTAAAAATAAGCTTGGAGAATTTTCCGGCCAAAACCCCAAGTTGAAACCTGGGTCCCTTGAAGGAACATGATAAAATAAATAAATAGGGAAGGATAAATAAAATAAATCGGGAAGGATAACCTTTCATCTTCATCTTACATTTCTAATCCATGTAATTTTAAGTTTTTTTAAAAAAAATTTTCTTTCCTCAAACTTCCCTCCTCCTTCACCCCCATATACCTGTGTGAGCCCTGGTTTGAAGTCATCCATATGAACTACAGACCACAGCTGCCCTTCCAGATGCACCATGCCCGTGGTTCAGATTTTGTGGTGGTGGAAGAAAGAGGAAAACAAACCAAAACCCACCAGTGTTGGAAAGCAGTTTTCCTGCTAACTTTCTTTGCGATTGCCTAACACACCCTCAATAAACAAGACAAGGGAAGGTTGTCCTTTGCATACAAGGTATGTTGGGAGCTCCATGCTGAGTGCTGAAGGCAAAATAATGGAATAACAAGTGTTCTTGGAAACAGAAATTAATTAATCTTGACTTGCTGAACTATGTGGCCCAGTGCATGGAAGAGAGGATGTAAAAGTTGCACTGTTAGCCAGGTGACCAGCAGACCTATTTCTGGCAGAAGTATTTAAGCCAGAGACACTGAGAACTGAGACCATGAAGGGCTGTTGCTTAAGGTAAATTCTTGACAGTGGTGCTAGTGACAACCTTCATCTCCTCTGGTTTGGAACTCTTTACCTAGCAGATAGAGAGCAGACTTCATGACCATCCCAGGAACGGGATCAATATATAGTTCATTGTAGCTGCTTGCACAGTTCTGAGGCAATTTCTGTTTACCTCTTATTTTTAATGATTTAGTGAATCAGGGACAGATGGTTGATGTAGTGACAGAGATGTGAAGTAGGAAGAATGGCTGAGGTCATTAGACTTTTGGTGAAAGGCTGATAGGTTGGCTGTATGAGGCACACTAGGAAATTTAGTGACATAAGAACATCTTTTAAGTCTTTAGCAACCACTGTGTTGGGAAATTTTAATTTTCAGGCTGACATTTTAAAGGTCACTTGTAGACTGAGCATCCTAGAGGATCAGGGCTGAGAGTTCAACAGTGGAGTGGCTATAGGATGTGAAACCACTGTTACTTGTTAGCTTGCTGGTTTCGTTTTCTGATTTGCTGGGATTTAATCCTGGTGGGTTGTACTGCCGCGGTGTGACCCCTGCCCGTGAGGGCGCCTCGTTGGAGGGGCTCCGCGGCGGATCCCCGCTGGGCTATGGCTGCGAGACCGGGCTCGAGAGCGGAGCCCTGGTCGCAAACGCACCAAGGGTGCGATGAGGGCTCGGTCGAAAAGGCGCTTCGGAGACAGGAACAAAGAGGGACTCTTCGTGGGGGGTGCAAGCAGGAAGGGTTTATTTAGAAGCGCAGGGAACCTAACACGAGGGAGAGGGGAACACGAAAGAGCCGGGGGGGAGGGCGGAGCACCGCCTTTTGAGGGGAGACGAAGGGGAGGGCTTGCATAGGAATCCCCCAATGCTGGGTCGGAGGGAAAGGGATTGACATAGAGGGTACCCCAATAGGAGCAACCGAGGGGGGTAGCTCATAACCGCAACCAACCATCTACCGAGGAACACAGAACCTTCCAGACTGGTATCGCATATGCATCAGCTGGGAGTGGAGGAAACCTTGGGGATTTACATGAGTAACAAGGGGAATTGTGGGGTACATGGCACATCCTTAAGTTGGGGTGCATCAAAGGTACAGGGACTGATTGCCAAAGCAAAACATCTCTCATGTAAGCATCAGAGAGCCCATGCCTCCTTGGGCAAAGAGGAATAGGTCTCTCTAAATGAGGGAGTCTGGAGCGGTGGCCAGGCCTGCCCAGTGCACCTGTTTCTGGGTTTTGGGGTGACCCGCCGGCCAGGCGGCCGACCACCGTCACATTGTACTTGTTTGCTTTTGCCTTGTATGCTTGTGGTTTTCAACAAAATGAAAACTCTTTTGTGCAGAGAATAGTATTACATAAAAGACCTTTTGTATTGGAAACTTTCCGCTATCTTTAAGTGAGGATTGATTAATAAATTTAAAAAATGAAGATGGAGTTTTGTATGAGATGAATCATCATATGGGAGAGAGATTAAAAAGTGCCATGGAATTTTCAAGCACAAATTCCAATGAAAGTTGCTCTACTTCTATCTTACTATGAGAAGTTTTAACTTGTAATTTCAGTCTTCTGGCCTCAGATCATTCCAGGCTGGGATGAGATCTGTTTCCAGAAGCAGAAGATGGTGGTAGAAGCAATGAGTACTTTGCATAGTCCTTGAGTGATCCATGGGAGTTGTTAGCCGAGTAGTTTTTGCCTTGGAGACGATAATGTTCCTTCCTGGAATTTCTTGTTGGTGGCCACTTTGGTCTCTGAACAGGGTTTGGTAGTGGAAGCTTGGGCAAAATGAGGGTCTACAGACAGACTCCTGTAGAACAGCTGGATAAGAAACAAAGGTTTGTGGAAGAAAAGCACAGTGGGGCAATGTGGGCAGGTGTAGCTGAAATCTCTTCTGCCCTACAGCACTGGAGACCTGATAGGGAAGGAGCAATTAATTTAAAAGAGAGGGGAAATCCACCAGTACAGGACAGAAAACTCTTCAGTGTAGTATTACTTCATAAAAATGGATAGATTTTTTTTTTGCAGTATTTCTTTTCAGATTGTCTTTCTAGAACAAAATGAAAATTTCCTGAGTTTTGAGTATTTTCTGTCTGTAAAACATGATTTTTTGATTGTTCTTTGTTTTACTTCTTGAATGTTTCTTTCCAGGATGTTTCTTTGCTATCTTGTGATATCTTCCCAGTAGATGATAAGCTTTGTAGTGTGGGAATGACAGCTGAAATCCACTTTATCCTTGAATTCAGTATTTCTGGGGCAGCATGTTTTCATGTGCAGAAAGGGAGACTGACTTAAACATGGCTCAAGAAGTGGAAATTAAAGGCATATTATACTCTTGTCAAAATCTGAAGGAAAAACAAACATTCTCTCACAGAAGTCTTACAGACTTATGGTACATGGGTATTTTGTTTGGGCTTTTAGATGTTGTTTTGAGGTTTTTTGGAGGGGCACACATCTTTCTTTCTTCATCTAGCCTTTTATTAACACT
This sequence comes from Machaerirhynchus nigripectus, assembly GCA_013397975.1. Taxonomy (NCBI): domain Eukaryota; kingdom Metazoa; phylum Chordata; class Aves; order Passeriformes; family Dicruridae; genus Machaerirhynchus; species Machaerirhynchus nigripectus. The sequence goes on along the minus strand of VZRQ01004354.1, from coordinate 39,612 downwards.
ATTCCATATCATGAATGTCATATGACTCTGCCTATTCTGGTTAATTTTCCCAATGACTTTGCAAAGCTGAACAAGCATAATTATAGAGTTTTTAAAACTCCTTTTCAGGTTAGACTTTGGAACAGTGTCAGCCCTAATGCTCACACTGTGAGAAGGAGGTCTGGATTGGAAATACTCCCAAGAACACCCACACCTCAGGCTGATGAGAGTCAGACCTGTTATTTTGGTGCCAGTATTGGTCACCTGGGGCACTCTCTGCACTACCTTAAAATAATAAATTGCCTTCTTAGTGCTATGCTGCAGTGACCATCTTAAAAAATATGAGAGGACTTAGTGGAACACAAAGTGATAATCCAGTCTATTAGAACAAAATCCCCTTAAAAAAGAAATAATGACATTTGGGAGATGGATTGGAATTCTTCTCATGAAATGACTCATACCACAGCTAAAACACCTAGATTAGTATCCCATTAAGTTCTGTTCATTGCAAAATTTTCAGATTCTTAAATTTTAGGACTAGTATTGTATAGTATAACTAAATTTCACTGCTATCCAGGATTCTGGGTCAATATGGACTCTCTTTGCTAGAGGAAAGTTATTTGCTTCTGGATTCCTCTGCTTCTGAATAGCTTAGAGCTCACTTCCTCTGCTTTCCTAAGGAATTTGTCTTTGTTCATGAGAGTAAAGTAAAGGTTATACATTCCAAGCAAGACTTTATATTACTCCCAGCTATGAAAAGAACTTGTTTGTTAAGAACCTGGATTATGGAAGGAAGAAGGATGTAAAAATTAGATTAGTGATCTGGCTTTGAGGTCTTTGTTTATAACTTCACAAGCTATTGTGATTTTTATTGTTAGCAATGTGGATACTATTTCATGTAAACAAGTGTTTATTTTGATTTATAGAGCACCCTGGATTGTCAATTAGAATAAGATATGCTGAAATTAAAAAACAAATTATATGGGAGGAAACTACCTTGATCCTCACATAGCAGTATCCATGTTAGAGCTGTTAATATCAAACTACGATTAACAAATCAAATAAAGTCCAAGAGAAGAGAGTATGCTCATCTTGGTAAGTAGGACTGCACCTATTAATTTTGTGATGCCAGACTTCAGTATTTATCCTATATCTACTTCCAGAGATTACCAGTGTACGTACATGCACCAGCACTATCTAAATTTTACTAGCTGTGAATCTGGCCTGTTTATCTATGGAAGCAATGGAAAATTCTAGTTGTTTTTGTAGCAAAAATGCTTTTTCAAGAATAAAATGAAGAAAGTCTGTAATTTTTGCAGATTAGACCTTCTGTTGTACTCCTCAAGGAATATTTTTCTATTATTACTACAGGAAAAAGTAGATTATTAGTCTAGAGATGTCTGAATTGCTTCAAAAGCACAAATCCATTTGTTGCCTTATATTTTTAAGTCTGTTACAACTATTTGGGTTTTGTTTTTTCTTGGAAAATAATTTCAAATGAAGGCGGGTAAATAATAGGAAGGATGCTGATGGGATATGAACTGCTCTGCCTAGAGAGCTTTGAATTTACTTTGTTACTTCATAACGAAGTGAAAATCTTTCAAATACTGAAGAGGCTAAGAAAGTAATTCTGCAGTGATTTTAAACTTAGGTTTTTTTTTAAAAATAATTTTCTAATATTGGTTCTTGAAAACTCCTGTGCATTATACAGGTACTAAGAATGTATTTTCACCTGTGAATAAACAGTGTTTCCTGCAAGGAGGAAAAAGAGGAAAAAATCTTCTAGAGAGCAATAGTTGGTCCATAGAAGATAAACAAGTGAGTGGGTTTTGTAAATCTTTTGAGAAGATAATTGATGTTCTTCTCTAACCTAAATACATGATGAGAAGAAAGTCTAGTCCAAATGGATTCTATAGCCAAGTCTAGCACTGAGGAGAATAAAGGCAGAGGAGAAATATATGGGCAGCAACATATACTTCCATGAACTTCCACTGCACTCAGATGAACATGCATGGGTTTTATTTACATCGTGATAAAAGAAGAGCATATAGACTGCTAGTTACGAGGATTTTTTTAAATCTAACATCATTACATACACCTAAATATTTCTGTACCTGCTTGATACCTTAGTCCCTGGGACTGTCTCTTACACCAAGCCTTCACTCTAAGGAGTGGATGTATTTTCAAGACTGAGTGTGAGAGGGAAAGTGAGAAGACCTGCTTTCTGTTCCTCACTCTGTCACTGAGCTGTTTGGTGAACTTGGAGCAGTTCTTTAATTTCCTTGTGCTTGTGAGAAACTTAATGGAAAATCTTGTATGTTAGAGACGTGTAATCCCTACTTAATATTTATGGATACCCAGACCTGCCATCTGCTTGCTTGTGCAGTACCTAAAGAGTTTTCTGTAGGAAACTTGGTTTGGGTGAATTTAATGCTGAAAACTCTGATTTTGTATAAGTCTTTGCAAGGAACTTTAGCTGGAACTGCTCTTATGAAATAAATGAGTCCTATCACATCTATTTAATAGTATGTATTTAGGGAAAACAGTTTAGGGAAAACAGTTAAAAATACAGTAATCTGAAATGAGAGTGGAATTTAAACTCACTAGCTCAGAAGCTTGTGTTCTAGATTTAGCTTTGATGCCAACAGTCAGGCAGCTCTCTTGAAAGTGCAAGTGGATCCCAAGGATCCCTGTGAGTCAAGAATTTGGTTTGGACTCTCTTGTAAAAGATGGTGTTTGAGCATCTCCTGCCGTTCTTTTGATGCAGCTGATCAGCAGAAAACACCATGTACAGAACAAACGACCCTCTTCCCCCAAAAACCCCATGCCTGTTTTCTCAGCTGACACTTGACCAGACCTGAACCAGTGTAGATTGTGAGCCTTGGAGAGATAAAATAACATATAATGATGTAGGGAGAGGAAGCAGGTCAAACTTTTTTAACTCTAACATTGCTGTTACCTCACTGGTTTTGAAAGCTTAACCTAATGTACTTAAGAAAAGTAAATCACTGTAGAACTGAGGCAACAGTAGGGATTTACAGCCCAATATGAATCAAATGCAAACCACAAGGAACTTCAGTACAAAATCTGCAAAAGAGTTCTGTAGTCAGTTTCCAAGGCATGGGGTATTTATTTTTTTTTTTTAATGCAGTTCCTATGCCCATTTGTCTTGATGGGAAATCAAATGAAAATCACATGTAGTAGTAACAGCTCAAGAAGTAGATCATTGATGAAGAAAATATTGGAGAAAATTATTGCTTTCACAAGACTTATGCATCTTCTCCATTTTCATTCTGCCTCCCAACTATGCACATTCTTTATTCTGCTTAGATGGTTAAAACCAAGAGAAGACAGACCATTGCAACTCCTGCTAAATCCAGGGGAAAAAGGGGTGGAATGCAAAAAAACAAAAAACAAACCAAAACAAATCCCAAGTCATCACGAATGACAACCCAAGTCAACACTTTTGCCTCTGGAAGTGAGACAGGTTTTGTGAGCTTTTCCCCTTCCTTAAACTAAACAAATAAATAAGTACAATAATGAGCCTTCTTAACAAGGTCTAGGAAGATGGTGGTTATAATAATACCCCTCCTTCAGGCAGAGCAGAGGTTCTATCCTCTTTCCTTTCACGTACGTAGCAAAGGTCAGCTACTGAGAGAGACTTGTCTTTGCTACTGTCAGAGTCTGTGTTTCTCTATTACTAGCTACTACTGTTCATTTTTTTTTAAGGCTTCAGGATCCCAAACTTATTGGGAGAGGAAATATATCAAAAAAAGGAACACACAAACAAGGTTAAAAGCACAAATAAAGATGAAGAGAGAAATGGAAAGGGGAGGAGAAAAAAGGAGGGGGGGGATCAGTCCAATTTTCTTTGGAGAGGTATTGCATTGTTGGGGCTGTCTGGCAGTGTTCCAGGGCTTCAATTGAAAGTGAATTTCTTTTATTGAATTCCATCCAGAGATATCATAACCTCAAAAGGCTACTATTACCCGGAGGGTTTCAGATGAAACCATCTGAGCGTGACTTTCGAAATGCAAGAAGTCACAATTGTTGTTTGACAGCAGGGGACCTGTCAAGGAGCCTCTTTCCAGACAGTTGTTTACATAATCCTTCCGCCCACCCTACTGAGGTGAAAACACTTCCATTGCAGGCCTTTTTACCTCAGCAGGTGCAGAGAAAAAAAAAAAGGTCAAAAAGGTGTGGTGAACTTCACAACTCCACAAAACCATCCCATGCCTTGACAAACAATGTTTAAACACTGGGTTTTTGAGTGTACATTGGAAGGGAGTGAAAGAAAGAACTCTAGGTTTCAATTAACCAGGTTACTCCTCCTGTAGTGATAATTATAATAAAACAGAATAGCAAATAAAAGACCAAACTATTTGAAAAAGACATTAAAAAAAATGCAGCCACAAACCTTAGCAAAACCAGCATGCATAAGGTCACCGGGTGTGGTCCTGCAAGCTGATGAGACACATCATGCACCCTCAACTTTACCTGATGATGTAAGAGTGAAACACAACCACTGCTGGTGGGAATTGCTGTCATGTGCCCCCACCCTACTGGGTGAGTAGATGGGGCTGAGAAAACTTGAAGATGGGTGGCATCCTTCCTTCAGCTTCTGGAGGGCAACATGTTGTTGGCAATCTTACTGGAGATCCAAAATTAATTGCTAGTTTGGCAATTTTGGCTGGTCTCTATAGATGCTATGATGGTGTGTGTGTGTACGAATGCACATTTTCAGCACATTTTGGGTTTTTGGCTGCTGATAGACTCTTTATATGTAGAGCCCAAAGTGGAGTTGTAATGATACTCCCACACTTACTAGGAGGTTTTGATGTAAGAGGAATCAATGTATGGGATGTTTAGTACATGTCTTTTACTGAGGGCAAAAGAAAGTAGCAAAAAATTAGTGGTTGTGTTTTGATACAAGCTTCACTCACAGACTGTCAAGAGGGCAGAGAAGTGTACAGTGAAAAGGGGAGGAAGTCATAAAGCATGCCACCGGCAGGCTGCATAAAACACTTGGGGGAGGCAAATGGAAATAAATTTGACAAAGATCTGGTAAGAAGAAAAATACATAAAAGTGGCACGTGGGAGAAACTGATGGAAAGCCCAATTGAAGTACAAGGTTCTCCTTGTATACGGTCACAACACAGCATGGTTGTAGGGGTGGGGGGGAGCTCTGATTGACAGTGATGCAGCAGTGGACTAGTTCAGAAATCTTTTGGGAGCAGTTTGAAATTGGTGAACAAAAGACAAGCTGCACTTCGACTGTACTATGTGGGTGAGAAGGTAAATGTCTTATGATTCACTGCTCAGCAAAATCCCTGGTGGAGCTGAAAATATCTTTAAAAATTTCCTTCAGTGTTGAGCCTTTCTAGGAGGGGAAAAAAAAAAGAAAAGGAGAGTAAACGAAACATTTTTCTTACATTTGCCTTCAAGCAGGAGAGACAAGATGTAGGTGTGACTGTGATCAGTTTGAATTCCTTAATACACCCACAAGTACTTACTTGTAAGTTTTGTGTAACAGAGTGTGAGATCAAGATAAGGAATTTGACCAACTGTTGATGAACAGTTCATAGAGCGAAGTGTTTCAGACCACATTTAGGACAGACTGGTAAGTATCAATGAACATAGATGTATGGTGGAATAATGGATGTTGTGTGGAAAACAACATTAAGTCTTAGAACATGATAACATCCCTATGTCCCCAAAAGCCAAAATAAACTTTTTTTACATGCAAGGCAGAAAACAAAACTGAGGAGTAACTTTACTAGACAGGAAAAATGTGAAAGAGAAGATGGTACAAAGGAGAGCATGGGTACATTTACCTCTGTGCAGAGAATCCTGATTTGTAGAACTACTGCACGTTGAAAGGTGTTCTTGATATAAAACTTTCAACTCTACTCCTTGAAACTTTTTGAGTGAAAGAAATTCCGCTCGCAAACCAGAAAGGCTGAAGGAAATGGAAGATAAAAAGCAAGGAATACTCTGGTTCTTTGCCAGATTAAAGAGATACTTGGAAAGGAACATATGAAGTTTGGGAAATGTAATGAGACTTTCCTAGCAGATCAGAAAAAAACTTAAGGGAAGTTATAAAAATGATTTACTTTGAGGTTCTGTTGGCAAACTCTCCCCAGCATTGTATTCTCTATCTAGACACTGCTAATTTATCAGTCTGCTTAGGACTGGCCATTTGTTCCAGGTCATTCAGATGCATCAAAACGAAAACAGGGAAGAATGTTATGCAGGGAAAATAAGCCCTTAAGGAGTTACAGATTATTGATGGTAAAATGCCCCCGTATTTTAGGACTCCATTAAGAAACTACGGAACAAAGCCTTCTTTAAGACCACTGCAGACAAAACCGACGTCTGTAACCACAGCGATGCAAAGACTGTGACAGTGTACAGAACTGCATAGCATGAGGTTTCTTGGGAGAAAAAAAGCTGTAAACTTGTATTTCTTAATGCTGAGTAGGGTTTTGAATGCTAAGTGGAGAAACATATTGATGAGCACCCTAACAGCACTGTAGTAAACTCTGCAAAATCCAGTTCTATTGGAAGTTAGTCAATATACAAGATACAATAGCATATGGAACAGATGCTGGAGTTCTGCTGCAAGAAGAATACTAATTCTGGATATGTGCCTGATCCAGATGTCCTTTTCTAAAAACAAGAGTTGCAGTTATTATCTTGGAAGCCATAGTAAATCCATAAATATGATAACACTCAGCAAGAGCAGGAAATATATTAGTGGCAAATTTGCAAGGCATTTGTTGCTCTTTAACTCCACATTTAAATGGGCATAATTTTGTTGATCATGCCTTTATTTCTGTCAGGAGAGGACTTTAGCATTGCTAATCTCTTCTAACTAATGAAAACAATAATATCTCAATTGCAGTGAACTGTATGAGCTGGGTAATGAAAGTGTTAAGAATCTGAGAGGGTGAGTTTGTGCAAAAGAGAGTTACTGACTAACTCTACCTGTGTCTCAGTGGGGAAAACCATTATTTTTCTATGGTAATCTAGAATATGAAGATCACCAGTTTTATTTTTTGTGAAGTGTCTCCTCATCAACAACAGGAAAGGGTATTATGGCAGAGAATGAGTCAACTGATTTCACTGACTGGTGCAGGTTTGCTGCTTTGGGCTGGGAGCCTACAGGTATTAGTCCCACTGAGGTTCTGTCTTGTCTTCATACAGTAAGAGTTGTTGGAAGTTATAAATACACTATTTATTTGTGATATACTTCCTCCCCCCATACATTATGTCAGGCTGTAATTATTAAACGTGATCTGTAAACATAATTTTGAACAAAAGAATTCCTGGCAGAAGAGAAGTGGTATTTCTTTATCATGTTAATTATTACCAGTATACTAATTAATATATTTTCCAAGCCAGTACATGTTACACTGATGCCATGATGATTTTTGTCTTTTCTTTTATACCCCTGTTATACCTTTTTGCAACTTCTGTATTCTTGGTGCTTTTTGCCTACATTCTTGGACTTGTTTGTTAAGCTAAGAGACTAAACATTTTAGAGGCTTTGTAGTTAGGGTGCCAGTGTGCCCAGGCCCCAAGGTCCTCTCCAGAACACATTTTGTAAACTAAGATAGAACCATCGAGGGGAAGGTTCCTTGGAGAGGGGGGCTCATTCGAGCCTCTCATTGGGGAATTTTTGATAGATATGCTAATTAGTAAGACCTAGAATGTAAGACCAGATATAGAGGAGGGGGACTGGGGTGGCCATTGCGGGGGTGCATGGAGGTGTATTCGACCTGGTCACGGTGCATCTAAGGATCCTTACAATAAATACCAAGGTAATACCCTTTTCCCCTTCTAACCGTGTTCGCCTCTTGATTTTAAGATCAGGAAAAGGCATCAACACGTGATCTGTCAGTGGTTGAAAACTGGAATGTCATGAAGAACTGCAGTAGTTCAGATGAACTCAAATAAGTATATCTCCCTTGAAACTGGACAGTTTTGTTTTTATTCTCCTAAAAGGAAGAAAAGAGAATTTTTTGAATGGAAATGTTATTCCTGAAACTACTTGTTTCACTTGAAGACCTTTCTCACTTAGAAAATTCCAGCCCATAAGTGCAAATATGATTAAATCTTGGCCTCACTGTTATTAAAGCCAGTAGTGTTTGTTGTGATTTTATCAGATGATACAAAATAACATCTGTAGCATTTCACCAGGTGCTTGCTGTAGTTCTAGCTCGGCTATACTCTAGTTCAAGTGCTCTCTGCAGGAAGTGCTTGAAAACAGGAATGAAAAAAAATCACAGGTCACTAATTGGAATAAACCTGGATTCTTATTGTCTGGAAGTGCTGACATGGCAGTTGTCCGTGGAGCTTCTTGATGGATGAGTCATGGCTAAGTGAGTGTAACTGTTCCTGGTCGCAGCAGTGCATTTGCGTAATTTCTCTCCTTCAGATTTTAGAAACATATTTATTCCCAGAGGTGAGAACAAAACTCCTAATTTCAGAACTTGTAAAACTAAGAAAAAACACACTGATTTGTGGCTATCCTTACAAATCTTTCATCAGTATGCCTGTGTATTTCTTGATACCTTTCCATGCAATAGTTTTGGCACAGAATAATTTTGGAAGATTGTGCACAGAAACACTCTTCTGTATTTCAGGATAAAATATTTCAGTGTCACTAAATTGAGAACAGCAGGAACTTTTTTTCCACCGTGTTGATTCTGTACAGAATAACTCTTTATTTAGTAAAGTATTTCACAGGACAAATGGAAATACATATGGGAAATTCCCACATTTCTGCGTGAATCTACCTGGGTATTTTTGTTTCCAAGCAAAGAGTTTAGAGACCTAGTAGAGGAAATATAATTGGAAACTGATGTTTTTGCTTGTACAAGAATCTCTCATCTGCTCGACTACAGGGATTTACTCACCCTTGGGAATTATCACAGCAGGTGTCAGCCTTCGAAAGTGAGAGAGGACTGGAGGACTGATGCTTTGAAATACTGGCATTTAATATTTTTTCTGTTGGAATTAGGTTGAGCTGATGTATTTTGATCTATGTCAGAGCCTCTTTGCTATAAATGGTTAGGTTGCAGCAAAGTGTAAAGGAGGGAGGTAAACCTCGTGGCCGATGTGCTGGTACTCTTTCTGATGGTAGAGATAGCCTGGTCTTGTCTTAGCAAAATGACAAACTGGTTTCATTAGTTCATTTTCATCATCACTGAGTTTCAAATCATCAGGAAAATGTGGTTTGGTTTCTGGTTTTAATTTTGTTTTCAAAAAATAGCAGCACATCTCTATACTTGCCATCAAAAAGAGTGTGTGATAGTGCAGTGACAAAAGATGTCTGAAAATGTTGCATTAATTCTCCTTGTCCAGTGGAGGTATATACTGGGGCAATCTTCAGGCAAAAGAATTCAGTAGGAAGGGTTGTCCTCAGGATGAGAAGGGCTCTTTTAAACCCTGGCCTGCATGAGCCATCAGATCGAGCCAGGAGACATGACTTCGCACTGAGTAACACATGTTGAGACCTGAGAAAACAGGACTCATGGAGCTTCATGGCAGCAGGTTACTCAGCTCATTTGATCATAATTCAAGCCATTTGTGTGACTAATGATGCTCTCAGATGTTTGGCAGAATAAACTAATCAGCTGTTTAACAGCAGCACAGCTTCTCTGTGGCTGACATGGATCCAAGGGATTCTGCTTCAGTCAAAGATGCAGCTCCTCTCTCTTTGCATTTTCCTTAACTGTGTAGTTCAGTAGCCTTTCAGCAGACCTATCTCTATAACAAGTAGTTCAACAGGAAGAAAAAACATGCTTGGGAAAAGACACTCTTGATCAGTTGCTGTACATCTGGTCTAAAGTCTTTAGGGTGGGGGTGTGTACCAAGTCAGCATGTGTCCTGCTAAATCTGAAATGGTATGAATCAAATAGTCTCATAGATGAATGCCCTGTTGCGTGGTTTGCAGATGTCTCTCATGCTAATCCAAGCCCACTTCAGGTTAAAAACCACACATAAATTGCCTGAAAGATGAACCTGATGATACAGTCTTGGTAGCTGGGTTTTAGTTTTTTTACATTTTAAATCCCCCCCTTTTTTTTTTTTAAGGGAGGACCAATGAGACCTACAGGCCCCTAATAGCATGGTATAACTCAGACTCTTTGCTGTTATTAAAAGGTGTAGCTCCATGGTTATTATTTCAGCTGTACTAGTTCATATTAGTAAGGAATATAGTTGCCTGATGCATTTATGAACCAGATTTCCTCCTGTATTTAAAGAAGAGTTAAGCCTGAGAAACATTTACTCTCTCTCTGTTCTAGTTTGAAAGCGAACCAGCAGGAGATTCCAAGTCAGAACTACAATTTAATTGGAAAATTACAATAAAGGCAACAGTACAGAAACACTGGCTTAAACTGACAATGTCAGAATAGGACCTGGCACCCTGTTGGTCAGGGTGATGGTAGCAGTTGAGCAGTCCAATTAAATGGTGGCTACAGTCCCATTGGAGTGATGGATGTGGTTCTGTGATTCCGTAGAAAGGTCTGGTCCTTCTCTGAAGGTCCAGTGGTGGTGGTTGAGAGCTCTTGTCCTCCAGGAATCCAGTGGTAGTGCTCTCATGGTGTCCCAAGCCTCAGATTATATATAGGTAGGAATGTTCAGTTCCTCCCCCCAGGGTGGGGCATCTCACAATGAGATGATGTAATTCTATGAGTCACTCTGTGAGACCTTGATAGCCTGTTATTGGAGATGACCCCCTCAGGGTGACTGCTGCTTCCCTGGAGGGAATTATCACGGCTGAGTCATGCAGAAGATAAAGAACATTGCCCCACTTATCTTAGCATCTTGTGTAGACAGTAATAGAATACATACTTTTGGTTACACCTTCCATTGTACCCTAAATAATCTCTAAATGTGAAAACCCACCAATTGCTGCAAAGGGCACAGTCTTGTGATAAACTACTGAGCATGTCGAGAGTGGCTCAGGAAACAGGCCATTATAAAGGCGTCGGCTTTTTTTTTTTTTAACATCCATGTTGTAGGGCCCTGAAAACAGTATTTACAGTAAAGATGCTGATACCACCTAGTTCAACAACTGCAAAACCATCATATTAGTGCTGTGCAGGTATACACATTGTCACAATGTATTACTTCGTCCCTGGAACAGAAACTGCGGGTACAGTTCATGATGACTTCGGATGAGAGCAAGAGTGCTTTAAAGAGAAAGAAATAGGTTAGCTGGAAGACTAATTTGCCAAGGAAGCAAATTTGTCCATTTATGGGATGAGTTTCCTTATTTTCAAGTTTTAGAGCTTCATTTAAGTTTCAGTGCAATATATTTGATAGAAAAAGAGGAGTGTGTTTCCAATAGAGTTAATATCCCTAAAGGTTTATTTTTGCCTGCTGTTTCTGCTGAAAACAGAGGCTAGGATTGTTTATTTATCCTTTTGTTTGGTCTCTGATACACTTATCAAGGAATAGCTGGCTGCAGAACCTGGGTATAGTTTGCATACTAATATTTTTTGTAATTGATCTTTTCAGCTTTCTTCACTCACTGTGGAAGGTTGTCAGCTGCTTCTTTGAAGTTAACTAATGATCATACAAGCAGGGAATGTGCAGTGGGAGCCAGGATCTCCCTGGTGCTGTAACAGCACAGCTTCCTTGTGCTGGCACTCTCTCGTTACTTTACGTGGGGTTATTCAAGTGAGCTTGGAATTAGAAAGCTTTAATTGCTGTATATATCTTGGGGGTCAGGGCAGTGCAAAGATATTTCCCCAAATGGGGGAAAAACCAAAAAGGCGAATACAATGCTCTTTTCTCCTTTGTGTCAAAAGCTGGCGTATTTGCCAGGCAACTAGCTGGCTTTCCTCTAAATAATTTGCACTGGAAGGTTTATAAAGTCTAAAATAGGGCATATATCCTCTTTCTCACTTGAACATTCACAGAGGTGATCATGTAACTGAAAACTGCATACAGGAGAGGATGGACTGGCAACTGTGAGAATTTTTCTGCTGACCTAGCTGGAGTTTTGGATTAACTCTTAGACTCAGCCTGTACAGTCAGATACTCATTGTATAGGATGAGTCTTTTTCCCCCTTGTTTTCTTTCCTCTCACTCTGCCAGTATGTTTCTAATAAAACCCTCATATGCCAGCTTTTGAATAGATCAACCTGTTTTTATTTCTTTTTTATTTTCCCTTTTTATCTCTGTTTCTCTGCTCCTGTCTGTGAGTATGACAGCAGAGCTCTTTCTCTGCTCTAGTCACCCTTAACCCATAAAATAAACTACTTTTAAAAGGGCAGGGAAGAAATGATAATAGATGGTCTAATAAAAGATACTATCCCTCTCTACAAGCCTTCTTTCACTTCAAAACAATACAGCAATGTGATAAAATAAACTGCTGTTGCCATATGTTTTGCTGTGGAACCCCTCCCCCTTTCCCAAGTGGTGACACAGTCACAGTTGTGTTGAATTTGGTATAACTGAAGGCTGACATTTAGAGCTCTTAGTTTGGAAAATCATCATTCTGGGATGTTACTGTTAGTATTCTTTACTGACAGCCAAGATAATTTCAGTGAGAAAGGAGTAAATATATGTATATATATATACATACATGTACATGTATATACACATATATATATATACATACACATACACCCTGTTATTTGACTCAAGTCATCAACAAGAACACTGTTGTGGTCTTGCTTGTTTTTCCCTTATTCATGTGGAATAGGTCTGGCTGAAGCAACAGGCTGTGGGGGGACATTTGAGAGGAAAAAAGGTTGTGTGGTTTCCTTGTCACTCTTGCTGTTAAGCTGAAGCTGTGTTTGCATCTGCTTTGTACTTAATATGCCTTTATGGCACATGATTTGGTTCTAGAGCCAGCGTTGGACAGCACATCGGGTTTTTTCTTCCCTCTTTCTCCTCTTTTTCTAAGAATGTACCTAAGGCTGGGAAAACAATGGTTTTGGTTTTTTTAAAATTTATTCTTAGTTATGTATTCATAGCAGGTAAGAAATTTGTTTATCAATCACTTGCAATTTTAGTATCTGTAATCAGCCATGGTACACTCTCTGCATTTGTCATTCAGTGTTTATCTAGACTTGCTAACGTACTGAATTCCTGTATTCTATTGTATCTCAATTCTGATGTATTAAATAACAGTTGATTAAAAGTATATTTTCAGAGGGAGTACTTTATAAATCAATAAGCTACCTGGGAATGTTAGTTACTTTTAATCATAATTCATCCTGACGTGTATTGGGTTACCACTGAAGGTCAGTGAAAACATCTGTAAGCTCTCTAGCCTATGACATTCTACCATAAAGTTTGATGCTGTGCTCCTGTACTGATATGACTAGCAGGGGTGTCCTTGTGTGAATACCAGCATAAAAGTTTCATACTTGTAATCCCAGAGGAAGGATTTAAATTACAAAAGAAAATTGCACTCTTATTTTTATCTGTCATTGGCATGTTGCTATTCCTTTTCACAGATTCCTGTTTTCGTTAGTGACATTTGGGGCTGGGAAGCATCATCTGTGAAGTACAGATGTCCAGTAGTGCCTTGTGAAAACTGTTACATGTCTAAACCTGAATACTTTATCCCTTTTCTTCCTTCTGCAGATCTGAAAGAAAGTGTTTGTTTTTTTTTTTTCCCTTAGGAAACAGGCTTTTTTATCAGGGCAAAATAATATCTATTCTTCAACAACTGCACGAAGCCAACTAACTGCCTCCTTGCCTAGTTGTATTGCCTTAAGCCTGATGATAGATTTGGAGCTGTACAAGCCTCTGGCATCAATGCAGTCAGTTCCTAAAAAGTAATTTTGTATGAGAGTTACTATTTTCAAAAGAGAAAAATCTGTTCCCATATAAGAAACAAACAAATTTACACGTCTTTGAATTGACAGCACCCACCTTTGAAGTTGTTAGATATTTACTAAATAGTCTATCATGGCCAATCTGGAGTATTTTCATACCACATCCATCAGACCTTACTGCTGAATGTAGAAGTTATGAGGTGGTTGAGAAAAAATCCACAAACAGCTAGATTTGGAACAGGCATGGGTCACCAAGAATATGATCACTTGGGGCTTTCTTCCTTTTCCCTGTCATTAGGCAATTTGTTCCTTCTGCTTCCTATTTTGCTTCTTATATAGTACTTTTCTAATTTTTTTTCCCTATCTGCATCGGGATTTTCTTCCTCTTCCTTCCATCCAGCATGATGCTGCTGAGACTGGCTTGTGGTGATTCTGGGCTTCTTTGGCACTGCTCACTGAGATAAAAGGTGACAGCCTGGGAGCCCTCTCCTGTGCTCCAGTGCTTTCAGCCTGTAGCACAGAGCAGTATATCAAACACCAGCAGGCCAACCCCTTTTTGTTGCATTAACCAGTCAAGCATTTTGTGCTGCTGAATGTCATCTTATTTAACATTTTGTTAAACAACTTCTAAAGGTCTTAACAATATGACAGATGGGCTATTGAATGGATGCTTTAATGGCTGAGCATTAGTTTGTTTTCATTTCATAGTGTTTATTGTTAGTTAAGTACTGTTTAAATAAAATCAATCTTTTCCCTCTCTCTTTTACAATGCAGACACATTCAAGAGAGGGTTTTATTCTTCTTGTGATGGCTGCGTGTTTCATTCTGTCAGGCAGACATGATATATGGTGGTCTCATTTCCAGTCAGTCTCTGCCTCATAGGATATGAACCCAACATCTAGGTCATGTCTCTAAAGGTTAAAGTGTGTCTTGAGGATTCTGCCTAGTGGATGCTAGAGCTACTAAGAAGATAACCTATGGCAAAGTAAAATTTGGAATGACATTTTTTTTGGTAAACTTCTTTCAAGTTACAACCGTCACTGCCATCTGTCCTGTCTCTGAACTTAATTTCCTTAGCTCTTAATCCTTAAGCCTGTCTATTGTTACAGTTGAGTCCATGTGAAGGCAGCAGACTGGGGAACCATATTCCTTCCAAAGGTGAGAAATCCAAACAACACATATGCATGCAGGCTGTCACTTTGGCACATATGGAAAAACTTTGTTTTGGCAAGAAGAAATCAGCTGCTTTAAATCTCCATGTGCCATGCTGGGTACACCTGACAAGTCAGGACTGAGCTTACCTCCAAGGCAGGTGTGTGGACAGGCAGTAGTGGCTGGCAGGCAGAGCATGCTATACCTGTAGCTAATCTAGAGACTTTTTCCAGATATGGTCACTGATTTCTGCTACTGAGATATTAAAGGTGCCTTTTGATTTTGGTAACACTGAACTGCTGGATTTAAAAGTTATGTATGTTAGATTTCAGGAAGTTGCAGAAGGTGTTCTCTTACATTCTATGGGCAAGTCAGAGACAGAATTTTTTTTGTCAGTGTGAGAATTTTGTTTTACCAAGACTGAAGGAACAGTGTTGGGATGGGATGAAACAGGAAATAAAATATTTGGAAAGTCAAAGAGAAGCCATCTGCTCCCTGCTGCAGGTGGGAGGTTGGAAAGCAGAGGAGTAGCATTTCCCATCCGTGAGAGTGTTCAAGGCCAGGTTGGATGGACCCCATAGCAACCTGGTCTAGTGAAAGATGTCCCTGCCCATGGGTGGAGGGTTGAAACAAGAAGACCTTTAAGGTCCCTTCCAGTCCAAAACATTCTATGATTCTTTGATAACTAACTGCTATCCCTGCAGCATCTTCTGTAGTGGGGTCCAACTGGGCCCCTGAGTTCATGGGCTGCAGAGCTATGGCTATTTTGCAGCTTGCAGAAGTCTGATGTAGTTAAGTTGCTGATTTTGATTCTGCAAAGAGCCTGCACTAGCAGTAGATGTTTTCAAGTCTTTGGGATGAGTCACCAAGGTACTAAATGCAAGCAGTGTGCCTCCTTCTCTTTTTCTGACAGCACATGATAATGTCAAGTACCTGTCAGGATTAGTCCTTGGCTTGAGTACAGATATTGGCAGTCTGTTTCCAGAATCTTGAAAACATGACACAAGATCTGAATCTAAGATTTAGAGATTTAGTGTGGCTATTGATTATTAGCTTGTTTTGGACTTGTGGGGAATACTGAGCTGACTGTATCATTCCAAAGTATGGAAACATTTCATGTTTCCTTGAGACAATTGTGAATTTTTGACTACGATCAAAATTTTGGTCTGTGGTGATCGTCAGAGGTCCAACTTTACAGGAGCAGGTAACACCTCTGGTGTTTTGACCAAATTCTAGTTCTAGTAAACAAAGCTCACCTGTCTCTTATTCCCTTTGCTGTCTCTAGTGGTGTATCTATTCTTCATTTCATCGATCATTCATCATTTCATTCATTATTTACACACAGAACTGGGGAAGGAAATACAGGTCTATTTCTGAGGCAGTGGCCTTAGGTGATGCCATTTGTCCACAATTTTTGAGCATCAGTTCCTCACTGGGCATATGGGAACCAATTTACTTATTTATTTAGTGAGACAGGGTATCTGGCTTATTAAGAGTCTACACCATTCGTAATTTAATGGTGTCTGGGTCTCACTTTAACTATTCATGCATCTTTGAGAGACAAATAGCAGTAATACATTTGCTCTCATTAATCTGCAGAATGGCTTTTTTTTTGTTTTCCCTTTTTTTTTTTTTTTTTTTTTAATAACTCCATCCCCCAAACTTTCAAAACACTCATCTGAAATAACAAAGTGTTACAGATGAGGTCTTCTGATTATTGCCCTTTAAAGCTTTTCTCACATGGCCAGGCTTCACAAAAACCTATTTTACTCAAAGAAATTAGGTTTCTGGTTAGCAGGAGCCCTAAATAGACATGAATTACAGGAACGTCCTTTGAAATCCCACATAGTACTTGTTTCATTAAAACCCATGAAGCGACCTTAATTTAGTGGAACACTGGATAGGTTGTTCTTTTAACCTATTAGCACTTTGGCCAGTCCCATAAACCATATTCATGGATGATTCCATCAAGAAGGACAACAGTGGGATTAATATTATTTCAGGATACAGTAAATGCCACAATGATGAAGCTGTTTAAGATCTGGTGCTCACTGTGTCACACTGAATGCATTGACATTTACTCTGCTATCACTTCATTTCCAATATTCCTTCCAAATCAGCCGATGCTAATGTTTCAGTGTGTGTGCAGAATACAATTCCATCAGGGCTAGGGATGAGGAGAAATGAGCTTAAAGCAAGTCCTTCTCCCCTGTTCCCTCGGCACCCTCCAGTTCTACTCCCACCCCAGCATGGCAAATGGTTTATCTCCTATGACTTTGTACACAGCTCGGAAAGAGAAAACACACAGGTGGAAGTGTGACAAAATCAGGGCTTTGTGTTGTGTGGAGTCAGCACGAGTCAGCCCACCCATGGTCAGGTACAGGTGTAGTTCAACTGCACACTTATAGGCCCAAGAGTACAAGGGGAGAGCCCGTTGCTCACCATGCAGCAAAGAGGCAGCATGAAAAAGAACCGGCTTGTTCACAGGACAAAGATGCCACCCACTACCCCACTTTGCTTTCTACACATCTGCCTTTGTAAGGGTAACAAAGGCTACCTAGTTACACACCCCTGCACCACTGTAATTGAACTTAAAAAGGCTTTAATATCTTTCCTCCTCAGCAGCTTTGGGGAGTCAGCACAGTGCCTTATGCTGTTTTGCAGGCTGAGGACTCAAAGGCGATTTCAGCTGTAATTCAGTGGAGAGAAACATGCTCTTCTAGAGAGATTCCAGCAGGAACCAAACTGCTCTCATTCAACCTGTGTAGGAGTCCCTATCTTTACACTGCCAAAAAAAGGATCCCAAATTGTCTTGCTGATGTTTGCAGAGGAAACCAGCTACAGAAGAGAGGTTTGAACACAAGTTTCCCTAGCCTCAGTCCATCCAAGAGACATTTCCTGATGTGGCTGAGAGGTACCATGAGGAGTGAGAGAGTTGTCATGGGTCATGACCAAAGAGGCTATGCTACTATCAGCTATGCTGGGTGGCACTGAAAGTCTGCTGAAGTTCATCTGTCATGTTCAGTTGCAATGCAGGGGAGAAGATTACACAGCTGGCTTCATTAATCACTACCACTCTGGCAAACTGTGGGAAGCAAGAAATATCTGGGTCCTTCGTAAGCCAAAATTCTTGAAGCTGAGAATGAAGGGAGAATGTGGTAGGGAGCTAGTTATGTGCTGGTCTCATATTGATATCCTCCAGTAGGATTTCTCTGTTGGTCACTGCTGGAGGTGGAGGGAGTCGGTTATTTGCTCTGACTTGGTGTGATCATTTTTGTGCTAAGGAATGACCAAATAAACTCCTCCTACAGTAAAGAAAATGAGCATTATGAGCAGAAAACAAGGACATGAGGAGAACTGGGGCAGCCATTTGAGACTGGATTTATTGGATGTGCAGGAAGACTATTGGTTAAGCAGGTCTATCCAGATTTGGATTTATATGACTGTAATACAGGGAAAGAACTACATAGTCTATTTGGTCTAGGTTAGGCAAACAATTACAGAAGAGTCAAGGCAATGCAATACTTGTACTTGCATAAATAGAAAATGTGCTGGGTTGTGCTTTGCATGGTGGAAATGAATGTGCCTATCTGGGTAATCTTTCTTTTGACTGGTTATTTTTCATGATTCAGTAAAGATAACTGGATACTTGACTGCATTACTTGTATATGATGGCACAAAGTGTGTTGAAAACTTCAACCTTGCTTTTGTGGGGTGTCCACTGGAAACCTTCATAAGAACTTGTGTCATTTAATTGTATCACCACAAAACCTTATTATTAATATTCTTTGACTGATGCTGTTAACGCCTTTGTGGTCCATTTGGAAAAAGATGGCATATTGCATTTGGAAGGCCTCATTGCATCTGGAGAACTCAAGAAAATCAGACGCTATTAGCAGGAAGTGTTAAAATGATAAATTATAAACCCAGACAGACCCATTCTTCATGGAACAGAAATCCACCATTGAAATATAGTGAACTGCATTGGTCCTCAGTAAAGATAAAGAGTTTTATCTTCTCTTCATAAAAAAGCTATTCAGCTAACTGGAGAAAGTGAATAGATTTCACAGTCTAAGTAAACAGAAATCTATGAATTTGGTCTACATTTTACCTAGGCATTTGGAGTCCATAAGTTCTCTTTCCTCCGTTACAGCTGAGCTGTGAACTTTTCAGTACAGGTCTTCAAGGGTCTTCAAGGTCAAGCAATAGCTGCATTACAGCTATTTTGGAAGGGAAGCTGGTATTTGATTTGCTTCTTGTGTCAGGAGTCTGGAGAAGAATTTTGGTGGAGGAGTGGTGAAGAAAAGGGCTAGGTCCTGGAGATAAGCCAGAAGATAGGTAAGGTGACATCTCTTGACCCTGTTGTCTGTAGTGTTATGCTTGTACAAGATTTTGAGCTCCCTGCAGGGTACCAGCAGTTCTAAGCTATTGTTAAGCTGCAAGGTGAAACACCATTCTTCTGCCAAAACTCTGCCTCTGTTCCATTTTGCAGGGGTTTGGATGCTGAAAGATGACACAGATGCATATTTTAAGACATCTGATTTCAAAGTGGAGAAATTATGTTAGACTGCATGAAAAACATTTCCCTGTGATGGTTTCATAGCCTTTCTTACTGCAAGCATGTGAATGCTTCAAAACAAACATACACTTTGAAAAAACAGACAGATCTAATCCTCCTTGCTTTATAACAGTGGGTGAAATCATTGTAGATCTAACAGACTACAGAGGCCTCACGGTATGACTGGAAGTCAGGTGTCTGCAGGGGACTTTTGATAAACTTGGCCCTGGCAGTGAAGTTTGCCTGTGGCTTTGGGCCCTTTACTTAGTCCCTCTGACTCAGTTTCCTCATCTGCAAAGCGAACCTCAGAAAACCCTTTGTAAATGCCATTAGCAAAGTCAACAGTTACCCACAGCTTGTTTAACTACAGGGAGATGGTTAGACTTTTGAACTGCCACCATGTGGTTCCTTCTTATGAGTTTTTCAACTTTCATTTTTTTCAATTCCTGCCTTTCCCAACACATTTAGTTAGCATTGAAAGCTCTACTGTGTCCTTTGCTGTGTAAGGTCTTTGCCTTTACCAACACTGTTTTGCAGTGGATTTGATTTATTGTTGCATCAAAAGATCCACCATACTTCAATCACCTGCGATATTTTCTCTGTTATCAGGTCAACTTTGACTTATTTAATGTGAACAGTTGCTGGAAGCTCAGTGATAACATTTTGTGAAAAACTTGTGGAATTTGGCAGGAACAGGATCATCCTATGAAGGTGTCTGACATTTGTTGGTAAAACAAAAGAAGTAAATTTTCACAGTGATGGGCTGTTCATGGTTATACTTTTGGTCAGCTATATGGGACATTGATTCCGTATCTTCAGTGTGTAACTGCAAATTTTCAATACCTGATTTCAATAGAATTTCTAAAATAGAAGAGAAATGGGAGGAAAGGATTTGTTTAATCTTGAAAGGACGGGCCCTGAAGAACAGTTTGCTTTTTTTGTTTAAAAAAAAGTTATATTTTACTGGTTTAAGGGAATCTTGCAAGCTTGACCATTTTATGAACATATACTATCAAGTATTGACTTTTTTTAGTTCCATATTGTGTGGTGATATTTGCATTGCTTTACCATAGTATTAGATTCCTTGGTGACATATTAATAAAAATTTGAGGTTGTCATGGTTTGACGCTGGCTAAGTGTCAGGCACCCACGAAAAAATGTCTACTTATTTTCCTCTGCTATGGGTAAGCAGAGGAGGGGAAATTAAAACTTCATTTTCATGCGTTGAGATAAGGATTACTGAAAAAAAAACTTTACGGCAAAACAGGTTTAAAACTTAAACAGTATAAAGAAGATTTATTATTAACAGAATTGAAAGTAAAAAGGGTAATGAGAACCAAAGCAAATCTTGAGAACACCTTTCTTTCCCAGTCCCTCCCTCTTTCCACTGACTGTGCAAGGAAACGAAACATGGGGTTTTGGTCAGTCTTTCACTTCTTAAATGTCCTTTTTCAGTATGCTTAAGGAAATGAGTTTCTTCTGCTGTGCTGTGGGATCCTTGCCATGGGAGGTAGTTCTCTGCGAACTTTTCTAGCATGCTTTTAACTTCCACAAGCAACAGCCCTGCCTGAACCAGCTGCAATGTTAATCCCTCCCACGGGCCAAGCAGTCTTCCCACAACTGCCTAGCATGGGTCATTTTAGTTCATGGGGTTTAGTCTTTTAAGGATGATCTGTTCTAGTTTGGAAGCAAAGGCTCTCTTCCTCTACCTTTAAAAGCAAGGGTCATCTCTCTCTGTTCCGAGTTCCTCACTACATTGCAGCTTTTCAGCATCCACATGCTCCAGCGAGAGTACTCTTCTTCACGAGCTGTGTGTGGATCTCTGCACCCCCCCGTGTACCTCATGAATTATAGGGCAATAATTTGTTGTATTAGAGTCCTCACCACGGTTCGCAGGAGAATCTCAGCTCTGGCACTTGGAGCATCTCCTCCCTCTCTTTTTCACCAACCTCGGTGCTGCCATGTTGGTTCTCCTCACATGTCCTCACTTTTCCTTTTTTTCTGACTTGGAAGAAAGTTGGTGTCTGTAAGTTGCAGTTGAGAGGTTGATCTTGTCCGGGCTCTGCATCGGGGAATTGCTCGTCCTGTCTCTTGCTACTGGCTGTGTGGTCCCTGCTGGCACCGCACGGCCGGCCCCGGCTGTGTGGTCCTCCCTGCACCGTATGAGCGGCTCCGGCCTCAGGAGGGGCCCAGCTGAGTGGTCCCGGCCTTGGGAGGGCCCTGGCCACGCTGGCTCCAGTGGCCCCCTGCCAGGATGGGCCCCAGCAGCCACCTCACCACCTCTCAGGAGAAGAAAGAGAGCTTTACACTGTTTTTCCTTTCTTAAACATGTCATCACAGAGGTGTTACCAACTTCTCTAATTGGGCTAGTAACCTGCCCATCGTCAGAGCCCTCAGGAATTGGCTCTGTGCCAGACAGAGAAGTTTTGAGCAGCCTCTCTCCTGCCCCCTGTGGTGGTTTGAACCTGAGTTGATGGACAGTTGTTTAGCCCAATAACGCTTCTCCAAATTTACATATTTAAACCCTGTGGAGATCTGGGAACTTCCTCTTGGTGTTCCAGCCTCCTGCGGGGATGGCGGGGAAATGGGCCCTGGTCTCCATCTCTTGGAGCGGCCCTGGGCCTCCCCTCCCCCGGCCCCAGGGCACGGGCCCCAGGTAGCAGTGGGAGACCCCCTTCAGAGCCATGGGCAGCTGAGAAACAACCATTAAGCTGCTGCATAGCTGATACCACCCGGCACGGCTCTTAAAGACTGGAGAACCTCCCTCCCCCCTCACACAGCCCTGCACAGATCCGGCGGGAGCTGATAGAGCTTTCTGCAACCAACGTAGCTGAAGTCGAGCTGAGGAGCCAGCCACATAAAGAGAAAGAGGTTTTTTTTTTTTTCTCCAATATAAAGCTTGAAGAAAATCATGATGACTTCAAGGTCAGAGGGAAAGAGAGAGTAAGTCATGGGAGACAGAGCTGAAGATGGTGATGGGAAAAGAGAGTGGAGTTGCACCCAGCGCAAAGCTTAAAAATACTTTTTGCAGGCCATGGTAAAACTGTAATATCACAAACTGTTCTTTCCTCTTTAACCCACTTAAAGACATGGGGGGATGAGAATTTTGTGTGCAGCCTGTGGGATAAGGAAACGTGACCATGCTAGGTCACCTTGGAGCTATAAGAGACTTTTAGAGATTTTGTGAAGAAGAGAGCAGTTGCTTTTAAGCTAGAATTTGCCTGTCCTTAAAAAGATACACCCCATGCGTGGCCCATGCTGGTGGTTGTGGGAGGACTGCAAGATTCATGGCAGAGATGCTTTTTTGTGGCAGCAGAATTTCTGGGCAGGTCTGTTGTCCTTTGAGCAGTTTGGAAACCACATAAAGCAAAAGAAAACCTTTTTTCCTTAAATAGTATAGAGACTTTCAAGAACTATAATACTGACCAAAATCATAGTTTGTTATCCTTTATGCGAGTTGGGTAAAAAAGGGGGAGGTGCTGGAGGAAAACGGGGTTTTGCTTTAATTTCTTATTATTTATTTTTACTTTTAATTCTGTTAATAATAAACTTCTTTATATTCTTTAAAGTTTGGTGCCTGCTTTGCATTCCTCCTAATTCTTATCTCACAGAAGGTAAAAGATGCAAACAAAACCACTACACCCCCACAAACCAGGCTTTGTTAAACCAACACAGAGGTTAAGACAGCCTTTTTACAAAATAAAAAAATAGTAAGTTGGAAGTGTCAGGAAAATTCAGTGGGCTAAAAAGGAGTAACTTTTTTAAAGGCTAGAAGTCCCTACTTGAGTGTCAGCATCTAATATTAGTTCCTTCCTTTAAGTGCCTATGTCACACAGCCCTGTCAAAAGACTCCAGGGGCACTTTTATAAGAGTACTCCAACATGGAGGTGCTGAAAAATAGTTTTAAATCAAAACAAAAGTCTTTGCTGTCTTTTCAAGAGCTTGAAAGGCAGCCAGGGACATTTCAGCAAAGCAGCATGTCACTGTATTAACAGCAGACAAATAATTGTGTTGATTGCAACAGGGAAGTCTGTGTAGGGTTCCCTGTTGGAACAGAGACCAACTCTTTTCCAACAGGGTTGTTAGACACCTTGCAAGTTGATACACTTTTTCTGGGAATAAACTTATTTCTGTTATTTTTTGCTTGTTTCTACTGGATAAAATTACTTTTCTTCCTCCTCTGTTGCTAACATAAACTTTACTTTAGGCAAGATCATTGGGTTGTGACAGCTGCTCACAAAAATACAGTGAGCATTGTTGGTAGCTGTGCCTCTGTCTGCCTCCTTACCAACAGGCTTGCTTCATGGATTGCAGGACAATACTGGAAAGCAGATCAGCTAAAGGATATTGCAGAAGACGTGATCAAATTGCAGCTTGGCATTGCTGTAAAGTGCAACAACTTGCCTGCGTCCCAAACAAAGGATGAGGTATATCTACATTGCCTATTTCTTGAGGCAAAAGAGAGAAGAAATGCCACATCTGGTAGAAATTTGCTTTTGGGCAGAGAATCTTCAAGTGCTAGCTCTTATCCTGGAATAAGTCCTCTTGCTTGTTGAGAGCAATTGAGAGCTTCCTGCTAATTTTGGGGGGCTTATGTTCAAAGCAGCTATAATGCAGTTGTCTACAGTGAAAAACAGTTGAGCCTTCTGCATGTACCTAAGTTATGTTTTCCAAATATTTTGTCACCAGTGTAGATACTACATTTTTGGTTGAGGTCTTGCCAATTTTAGGTTTCTTAAACTTGGGTCCAGTTGTCATGGGTAGAACACTGATGTCAGTGTGGTTCTTAGCCCAAGAAGAAGCTGCTTCAAAGACCTCTTGGGTTTTGCTTTTTCACATTGTCCAAACAAATTTCTCCTTTTCAGGAGGTCAGCTGACCCTATCATCTCACTCCTGCTAACCAGTAGTCCAGCTGGTCGCCCTGGATCCCTTTCTTGTTTCCAACCACACTCTGTCAGTCAGTACAAACAGCTCTTCTGCTGGTTACATCATATTTAGCTGCAGAGGTGCACAACAATGCTCTTTCCTTTAGAATAGGAATGCTATATTTTACAGAGAGGAAACAGGATGATTTCCTGCGTGAGACTTGCTGAGGATTAATGGGTCTGTCAAGACATGTAATTGGCAGCTTAGCAGAGCTGACACATGAAAGGACCGCAGTGCTATGTGAATCACCTTCAGGCTTGAAACTATTTCTGTAGTTCAGTCCCAGAGAGCTGAATGAACATGAACTCAGAATTCAATTACTTCCTCGCCAGCCCCAGTAGAGATCCATTTGCATGCCATGAGAAACGATTGCTGACCAAGAACATAATGCTGCTCTTGCAGGAACCCCATAAGCAGGATAGCTGTCTTCCAAGTCCTGCATGTTTGGCTGGAAATCTTCAAGGATTGTTGTTTACCACATGACAAACCTGTACTTCTCACCAGTATGTCACACGGTATTTGTGAAAACTCTTCTCGTACTTTCTAGAGACTTGAGGGCAGATCCTGGTCCCCCATGGACTGACAGAAGAAACCTCTCTTCAGTAGGCCAGAAGCAGACCCTGGGGAATTTTCAGAGTGAAAAGACAAAGGGTAAAGCAGGATGGATATTTCTGAGCTCTTTATTTTCAGGATGCAATGTCTTGGGGGTCAAATCTTTACTTAGGCACAATTTCCTATTTACCTGTCCTTAGATGAAGGAGAAGAAAACCCAAAGAAAATTGTCTACAGATAGATAATAGCCTTTCCTGCAATAACTATGTGTCTTTCAGTTTACCCATTGAAGGAAAAGCTGTAGACTGCCTTTGTGGCATTGGAGGAGATTAATAATGTCTGTGTCATGCTTTTGGCTGTAGCATGTAGTGAGCAGAGATAGTGGTGGTTTATTTCGCAGCTAAAACTCTTTGGTAGGCTGCAGGAAAGGGAGAGGTGTCCCGCTTCTGAATTTTGCTCTGAAAATGCTATATCTCTGACTTCTCCAGTATGGTAAACTGAGGCAAAAGCCTTTCCGTGAAAAGGAATCTTCTATGTGTTGTGAATGTTTAATGGTGTTTCATTTGAGCAGTCTCCTTCCTCTGACTCTTTTGCTTGATTCATTCCTTTTGTGCATCCTTTCTTGGTTTCCATGTCTGTATGACCGCTCAGGTGGCTTGTCTTTTTTGGGAGACTTGCCAGGGAAAATCTATAATCCAGTGGTTTGTACAGTGCAACTTCAATCTGGGTATGTCTTTCCCAGTGGCACTGAAAAACTGAAGGACACTGGTACAGTGAAACCTACCCAGCCTGGTCCTTCCAGTCTGGGATGTGATTTACCCTGTCAGCCCCAAAGGTTACACCCCACCTTTCGACTGCAGGTAGCTCCTATGGCTTTCAGTAGGAATTACCCATAGCGTACAACAGGACTTCAAAAAGTTGCTGGTAGTCATTTGCCCATGAACATTTGAAATGAAACCACAGTCCAGCTGTAAAGGTTTCTATTTTCCTCCCATAGACTATTGAATCTGAAAGGTACTGCACTGGATCTGGTTTTAGCTATTTTTTCACCCTGAATTTTACTTGTATTTCTCCCTGCGGTGCTGACAGGATAATAATATTGTAACATTGTCACATCTGGTTAGGGAGAGGGGCAGGAGGAGGAGGAAATGAGGAACTCTCTCCTGAACTAACCTAAGCTCTATTCTACAAACAAATGAACACAGGAAACTCCAGTGAGTGGGCACAGCCTCTGACAGCTGCAGAGGGGTGTGTCTTGCCTGTTTCTGTGCATCTAGTGCTCTCATTAACTTCAGTGAACTCCAGACACCCTGACACATGAAGATTTAGAAGGTCGGTGCTAATGCAACCTTTCATCTACTGTCTTTTTTCCCTCCAAAGTCAGTGGGGGACTTGGATGTTGAAGAACATCTGGTAATTTCTAAACGTTGGGGTATTTACCTTTTCTAATATCTCAGGTCACTCATTTGTACCCCAGCAGGTTCCTAGGAGCTCACTGGATGACCTCTGGGACTTGGAGTCTCAGCCTAAAATAAGCAAGATGAGACAACAGCAATTAAAATTTTTTTTTAATAAAGAAAATGATCTGTGAGCAATGATTAAATTATTGAGACTTATCACTAATTTTTATTTGCCACATGCTAAATCGACTTTGAAAATAAGACAGAAGTTTACAAACTACCAAAACAAAGCCTCAGGTTTTGTGGTAAGTGCCCAGGCATTGTAAATAGGATATCCTTTACTTTCAGTGCTGCAAAACAACCATCAGAGTGAAAAACTTTGCTCTTCCTGAAAACAAAAAGAGTAAGCAAAAAGTGTCAGAACACTTTTTCCAACTCTTTCCCATTTTAGGACTCAAAATCTATTGCCTGCTTGTATGACCCTTTTTGCTCTGCAGTTGGGTAAGACTCCTCCCATGCAATGTAGTGTGATTCCAAGCCTATTTTTGGTCCCACTAATCTTGAAAATGCGGCTTCATGACACAGAGCCCAAGCTGGCTTGCCAGACCTGTGCTTTCACTGGCAGTCCAAATTCAGTCCCTCTGAGCTCTGTTGCCATGCTTCCTTTCAGTCAGGTAGCAGTTCAGACTATGTAATGTTAGCAGCAAGATTCCCTATCTGAGAAGCGCTTCATCTTCTTGATTGATTTTTTTTTTGTGTGCGTGTGTGTTCATATGAAGCATGAGTGCAGCAGATCTGCTTTTATGGTTTTCCCCTCTTCTTCACCCCCCGGCTTCCCTTCTGCTATGGTTGGGAACCCCTTTTTGGCAGCTCCTTTGTCTTTGCAGATGTAGTAGGGTTATGCAGTAAGATGAAATGCTTCTGCTGTCAGGGAGCCAGCCCATCTGTGTAGGATCAGGCATGAAAATGTGCTGCTTATATCATCCTCAGGCTGAAGAATTACATTCAGGTGTTGCACACCAATTTTGAATAAATAGGGGAGCATAGTGGGAAAGATCTGTAAAGTATCTGATATCCACTGTTCTCCTCTGCTTTCTTCTTTTTTTTTTCCCCCCCCGCACATTTCATTTTGTTAAGAGACTGAATTGTACACCTGAAGTCTGAGGAGATGAAGAGGAGTCCTCAAGGAAGTGAGGAGGTCTTCTCTTCTTTCAATACTTTTATTCCCTTTTTTCCTAAGAAGGACTCTTTCTGTAGCCCCAGAAGAGTGGAACTGTGGTGATAAGGCACACAATCTTATGAGTCTCTGTTGAATCTCTTCTGGGGAAACCAAATACTTGGCCTGGGTGTCAGCTGAGTCCTGAGGAGTGGAGTTATATTGGGCTGTCAGTGGGAACTTAAAGGAGGTTATGAGAAGGAATGGTGTAGGGGCACAAGGATTCTTCATATGCTTACTGAAGATTAATGAAGATCCAGGAAATCCAGATTGGAGTTATGAGCCCAAGGCTTTTTCAGAAGGATGGAAACATTCCTCCTCTGAAAAGAAACTTGAAGATTCACAGGCGGAATTACAGAGGCTGCTCCCACATTTCACTTTTTCAAATTGTTTTTTTTCTCTGTGTTCAGAATTTTTTTTTTTAACTCCTCAGATTCTTTCTGCCAGGGCATGAACTACAAATTATGTAGTTTAAAACAGCAACCAAACCAATATATCTATTCAGGAGATAAGGTTCTGTATACCAAGAGCTTTTTAGAACATGGGGAGCCAGTTCAGCCTCCAACATCAAGGAGGCTGAGACTCATCTGTACTTGTTCCATAGACATGTTCCACACATACTGCTATGGTGAAAGTACCATGATAGTGAGTAACATAATATGATGCCACCTCTGAGCAAAGGAACCACTGTGACTTCTTTTGACACCTGGACAGGTGAGTTGTTTGCTGGGTTCTTTGATTTAGGGATGGTATATTCCCTGTGAGGACCAGAGTTCTTAAAGGTTTAGATTGAAAAAAATATATGAAAATCAGAGTAGTATTTTGAGTGTTACCGTGCATTAGAGGCAAATATTGTAATCCTGGCACAGAATCATCCCTGCAGATCTAGGGCCATTTCAACCCCATAGCTAGTCAATAGGCTTAGGAGATCATTGATACTTTTCAAGTCTGGGCCATTAAGGAGGCTTTTTTACATGTAATACTGTATAGTCACTAAAGCTGGGGAGTAAATGATGAATAGTACTGGAAGTAAGAGGTGTTGAGGCTGTTACACTGCCCTCACTTTCCTGTGGGGTGTGGGCTATTACCTTGACAAGTTAAAAACAGTCAGATCCAGCCATATCTTCTGGCAACTGCAGTGAAAATTACGTGAACCACTAATTCAGTGGTGAGGTACAATTTCTGACAGCATAACATACAATCAGAATGTTTAAAGTAGTTTTGGACATGACTTTTGTATTTTGCATGTTCCCAGGGAAATCTTTTCTTTTACGTTTGCTTTTTACCTGGGGGATTTTTTTATACGCTTAATTTCGTTTAAAAGAAGTTTGAATGTTCAGGGTCTACTTTGCCTCCTTGCTGTTGGTACGGTACTGATCCCGAATGCCAAGAGCAAAGACATTAAATATTGTATTTGCTAAACAAAACTGACACATTCTTCTTTCACACAAGCAAGAAGCAGCACTTCCCATGCTCCTGAGAGTTAAAAATGATCTATTTTATTGAGCAATATAATGATAGCTCTAGCTGAGCAGAGCAGTAATTATTATCTCTAGAAGACCCAGGAGAACAGTGTTTTAAAAGGAAAAATAGTGTTTTTCATGTATTTCTTTAAATTCTGATATCAGCAGTTCAAGATTTGTCAGGCGTAACTAAAAATAGAAATTGTAGCCAGATATGTTTCAGGGGACAGATTGTGTGGAGGCCTCTTGGAGTCGATGGGGTGGGATACAGCCTAGGATTTGTCTGTCCACTGGCTCCACTGCACTGGAAATCTGGCAGAGCTCAGCATGTTTATGATGAAAATCAAGTAGAAGGGACTGTGTTTAACTTGTATTCAGGCTGTTTGAAGTGGGGGTAGGCAGTCGGGTTGACTCCATTTTCCCCCACAGAATTTTCATGAACACAGGTGGTCTGACTGCTGCTTGTTTTTGGTCTGTCTGTATGACAGTGTAAGATGTGAAACTTAAAGAAAAAGTTAAAGTTGAGATGCTGCTAACTTCTTGGAGTATGTACTGGTTTACATCAGGAGGCATGAAGGTGTGTAAGCTTTGCTTACAAGGACTAATCTTCAATATTTTGTGATGCTGGCAAACTAACAAGTACAAGGCAAAATAGCAGCAACCATGAGAGGAGACAAGGCCATTCATTTATTTTCTTGTAATTGTAAACAAATAAAACAAAAAATATGAGCCGTGATAAGGTCAGAAGACTTGAGTTCATGCTTTATCTCAGAGATATTGGTGCATGTCTGAGGTTTTCTTCTTTCTTACGCCATTGTGAGCATCCTCACAGAGGCTACTGACTGTGGAACAGGACAGCACTGTGCAGAATTCTTCTCTTTAAGTGGTCATCCTACAGAACTGTCTGTGCAATCTTTCTTGATGCTGTTGGATCACAAACATATTTTTTATATAAATAAATGCTAAATCTGCTATTTTTCTTGGAATACGAGATCCCTTTAAGGCCTTGTGTGAGTAGAATGTGGCAAAATGAGTGAACTTCTACATTATTTTCTCCACAACAACAACAAGAACAAAAATGCCCAGAAAATTATACTGGTCAGAGCCTCAGCTAATGTAACTTGCCCTCTGAACGAGTTTTCCTAAAGCTAAACCAGTTCACTGTAAGTCAGTACTTGGCTTGGTATTAGCATGTCCTGTGTTACTCAGACACTCCTTCCTAAATTCAGACAGTTGGCATTTTACCCATTGCAGTTATTTTTGCCCTTTGTCTCTAAAGACTTTTCTGAGAGCCAAGGTCCAGGTGTATTCTTGGGTATCAGTTACATGTAGGATTTAGGGCAGCATTAAATTCCAAACAGGACAAATGGAGAGCTGGCTGCTCCTTTCCCACAACAGGAGATTCTCCTGCTTGATGACACAATTCCTTCATCCCCTAGATTTACACTTCATTAGAAACCCAAACCTGCTCCCAGGTTTTCAAGAGCTTGTTAGCTGTCAAAGCACCTAATTTGCAAGTGGGAAGGCTTGGGGAAGGCAGTATGACATGAAGTTTCTTTTATCCAGCTTTTTAAGTGAAGGTAAATAATGTGAGCAGGACTTCAGGAGGAAGAAGAAAAAGAAGGAAAAAGAAAGCATTGGCATAGAAATACAATTTCAGTAAATAGCAGTGGTGCTAATTACTGGCATAACAGAGTTAAGTTAGTATGGAAAAAATTAATGCTGCTGTACCCATGAAACAGAAGTAAAGACAGCTGATGCTTCAGGATAAAGTTCTTCATCAATCACTGGTTTATTCTATTAGCATTCAAAGTGCTGTGTGGTGTGATTACTTCTGATGTCTTGTGACAAGCATAATGAGAAAATGCAGGGCCAAACCCAGACCTGGCACTGGACCCGCATACACAACTCTGAATTTGGACTGTAATGTAACACATACGAAGGCATAAACCTTTCCTGAAGGAACACAGAATCCACCTCAACCCATGGCCCTCGCTGAGGTTATTCCCTACATTCAGATTTATTGGTAAAGCATTGCTGAAACTTTTGTCTCCTCTTTTAAAAATTGCTCTACAAATGATATGTTGAAAAATCTGAGGTTTCCATGTTGTCTGAACTGTTCTTTATTGTGTGAATGGCCTGGTTTTGCTAACAAAATGACCAAATGCTTTGCAGCCAGATGGTATTGATTCTTTACAGTTGTGTTCATACATCAGATGTAGATATTGTATTCCACTTCCCATTACATCTGAAAATGACTGAGTCTGACTGACAATATGGCATCCACATTGAGATGTTTGCTTTGTGAAAACTGGCTGCTGCTCAGAATTATTTTGTATTATTAACTCCTGTACATTGCCCCTGCTGTTTGATCAGTCTGTTTCTCTTTGTTCTAAGCCATATGTGTTTTCAAAACTAATACTTATACACCTTTCAAGGCCTTTGATTGTCGTACAAAAGACGATAAATCTCTAGGGGATCTAACTATATCCTGGAGCATACAACCTAATGAGAAAAATAAGTTCGGAACACCAAAGCATAGTGTTCTGATATTCTATCTCCTAGCTTTCAAATTCAAAGAAAAAAAGGAAAAAGGATCTGCTGTGATGAAGCATTAGCTGCATGAATAGCAAGCCTAACTCATATATTCCCAAGAGACACTGTATTTAACAAGGGCACTTCCATTCCTTCTGGATTTCTCATCAATTCTTTGTACACTTTTTATAGGTGATAAATACTCCATTCTTGTTTGTGAGAGGAGAAAAAATGTTGCTTCGGGGGCTTTTTGGAGGTGTTTTTTTTTTAAGGTTCTCCAAAGATTTTTGACTGCTATCTCTGTGGAAGAATTAGGGGGAAGGAACAATTATTTTTGAGTAGTAAATAAGAGCTGGATTTTCACAACAGTGAATATAACCCAGATTCTTTTGAACCTTGCCATAGCTATGATGTAGGAAATGACTTAAGGGTAGAAAAGGGAGACAATCTGCATGTGACCTGAAAAATTGCTATTTCCTCCCTTCCCTAAGTCTCCAGCCTATCTGGAAATGAAGATGGCAGTGTGTCTCTGTGCCTTTTACATTTGCACTTGTGCCACCTGAGTCCCCAAATGGTATGTGGCTACTATCTGATGGCTGCAAATGAGCAAAAGCCTTCTTACATGAGTGTGTGGAAGAGCCTCAAGTGTAGAGGCACAGCCATAGGAGCAACAAGGTAAGGACACCACCACCAAAAATACAGCATCAAGGATAAACTTGTTCTGTCAGTTGCTTGGGAAGAAAGAGCATAGGTCTAGGAGAATGTAGTAAACTGGATCTTTCTGTGGCATCAGCAGGAAGCTGCTTTGGCCAAGGAAAAAAAGGTGAAAGCCTCACTCCTGTTCAGAGTAGAGGTGCTTCATCTCACTGTTCCTCATCAGTTTTTAATCTTCATCCCCAAGATGAAGCACTAAATGATGCCTCTCTTGGGAAGGGGACAGCTGAACACTGATGAGGAAAAAATTACTCCATTCATGTTCCAACTGACTGTAAGAGCATTCCTTCCCTGAAAGGAGAACATTGTTTCTTTTTGCTATTTTTGGGTTATTTTTTGTTGCTGTTTTGTTAGGTTTTTTTGCCAGCTAAACTAGTTGTAGTCTGTCATGGATTCTGTTGGGTTCAGTGTCTTGATGTCAAGGCCCAACTAGACATGATAAATATTCACAGCTTCACGAACAGTACATAGAAGAAGCTCAGACTTGACTCTTTTTCTGTAAACCTATGGAATATCAGACTCTCCGTGTGGGTACTACAGTTTTTTAGAAAAACATGATTTGAAAATTGACTGATAAGATACAATTTTCTTGTCCATTGTGAAGCAAGAAAAAGTACTTCTTAATGCAGATCTGGTAAATATGTTAAATCTGATACAAAAGGCTTTCCTGGAACAGGTAAACAATTATTTTGGTGGTGCATTTGTGTGCAAGCTGCTTACATAAGATATTTTTTATTTAGAAACTGTTTCTGCACAAAGGATTTTGTAACAGTGCAATAAAACAATCATGACTATCCATTTGAGCCAGAAAATCATACTTAATTTTTGTTGGTGGAAATGCTTTAAACTCCCAGCTTAAAACAGTTTGGTGATCTGAGTGAAGCTCTGAATGAGAAGCAGTGAACCTTGGTTACTCCTACATGGGCAGATGCCAGCGGGGAAATAAAAAACTTCTAGGTACTCTTCATGCCTAATACACTACCTGAGTAGCTTCTGTCCTTCGCTATATTTATCCTCACCTCACCCTTCTGAAAGGATGTATCCCTACTTGTGCAATTGGGGGTTACATTTCAGGAAAGCCAAGTAACACACTGTTGAGTAACAAGTCTTTATGGCAAATGCCAGTTAAACCTGTTTTTTTAGAGCCCTGAGCTACCTCTACACTCAGACCTGTCCAAATCACTAGAGATCAAACCCCAAAATTGATTAAAAGACGATAGGACAGTACTCAGCATCTTTGGCATTAAGAAGCTCCTACTCTGCCTGGTGGTTGCAAAAATATGTTAACTGGATAGTTACATTACAGAAGAGATTACTCCCTGATTTAAGAAATGCAGGGAATGCTTCTGCCAGATCCCTTTTTCCAGGGCTAGCCATAATCAAATTCCTTTCTTTACTGTTTTTTGTAACTCCACTAATTGAGATCACACAAAATGTTACCATGAGCTGAAGTCAGTGTCAATTAAAAATCCCATTTATATTCCCTATGAAAACACATGGCCTTAAAAAGTGCTTGATTTTCATTGGACCTTCTCATCTGTTTGTCATTTAAAGTTCAGGCCATTTTCCATATTTCTATCAAATGCTGCCTCATATGGAAGTCTGGCGAATGAGCTTGCAAAGTAACTTATTTGAAGTTATAAATAATCTAATACTTGCCTAAAGCTGACCTCTCTATACAATAATATACAAATTAATGTCTGAAGCTGAGGGACAGACAGTTCTCTAGTACTGCCTTGTTAAAGGCAGGGTTCCACTTGTACACTTACAGCACTTGTGGTTATTCCCACTGGTGCAGATCAGGCCTTGAGGTAGGAAGGATTTGGAGGAGGAAGCAGGGCAGACTCTATTACTGGCAGCCCTTTTGCGCACAAGAATTGACTCTGCTCTCACTCCTAAGTGCCCTCTTGCTTATTTTTTAAAAAAAAAACCCAGTGAGTAGGCTAATGCTTTTTTGCTGTGGTTGCCTTTTTACTGTCACATTTGTTCCTTCAGTGTCCATTCACACTAAAGTCTGGTTTCTCTTATGTTTCCTGTTACAATGGGGAAATGTTTGGGAACCTGCTGGTTCATGGGTGGTTGGAGGATGGACAGGGGGCCCCATAGGGTACCAGGGCCACCCTTGCGACTTCAAAATCATTTTGGAGGGATTCAGCTGTCAAGGTGCTATTCATCCAGTGAGTTATCAGGCACAGACAAATCCTTGTATGCTTTTTCATTTTTTTGGGTGGACAGAATGGATTAGCTTCAGTCATTCAGCATCTCTCTAACAAGGCAATCCATGTCTGATTTATGCTTCCCTGCCATTCATCTGTGACTC
Source organism: Machaerirhynchus nigripectus (assembly GCA_013397975.1). Classification (NCBI taxonomy): domain Eukaryota; kingdom Metazoa; phylum Chordata; class Aves; order Passeriformes; family Dicruridae; genus Machaerirhynchus; species Machaerirhynchus nigripectus. The sequence continues at coordinate 4,989 of VZRQ01004354.1, read as the reverse complement.
AGACTTTTGCAATATGAGGTTCAGCAGCTTGTGGTGACAATTTTTGGCTCTTTTTTCCCTGACTGAAAAATGAGGATGGTCCTACACATCCTGTGCTGGTTTCTTTAGTATCCTATTCCATACCATATACTTAATTTTGGTGTTAGCAGTTAGCTGTATACTGCTGTGCAGAAGTGCCTTCAAGCCTGGCCTTGGGGTCAGACTCAAACCATCCCAGCCACATACTTGATTCCTTAAGCAGGGCTGGTTTGGTATTATTCTGCTGGTAAACCTGATAGATGAGAGCCTGGGGTGCCTCCTGTGCTTCTGGAGCAGTTCTGCTGAGCCAACTAGCCCAGGTGGCCTGGGCTTGTATCTGCAAATTTGTTGAAGCTCTTTGGGTGCCCCCCATTGTCCCATTCTTCTACTCTGCCAAGGGACCACGTTTCATCAGCAGCATGCGCAGGTGAGCTTGAAATTGGGGTAGAATTTCAAAGTTCTTATCAGTAAGCAATGGACATTAACTATAAGATAATAGGAGTTCTTTGGATGTCAGGTCACTTCCAGAACTGACCAGCTAGGATACCCCAAAGATAAAACAAATAGGAATATTTGAGTGGAAAGATGTTCATTTTTTAACAGAGTTGCAAAATCTTGTTCCTGAAATCTTTTCATGTGAATTCTTATCATTGTGACACTAGACTTGGTTGATCTCCTTTTGCTCTTAGGCACCTGTCTCACGCTGATTACATTTTTAACATATTAGTTAAAGGACCTAAACAGTTTTGGAGGTTATTGGCACCTGAAATTAAAGTGTATTGTTATCTTCTCTCTTAGAAAGAGAGGACTCTGCTAACATGAAGCTCTTGAGCAGAGTTTTCTTCTTCCTTTTCTTCTAATCAACTTCAGATATAAAGTACTGTCAGTGAATGACCATTTCTGCTAATTAAATTGAGACTTGAATGACCAGGGTAGCACTCCAGTTATCACTATGCTTCCACTTGATGGATTATATTTCAAGTTATTCCAGAAACTTTTTTTAATGGCAATCAGGTTAGTGGAACCTTGATCTTAGCAATGTGTGTCCTTTTGCTTAACTCAAGTAGGTGCCCACATGGAGTTCAGCAAACCTTTTACTTATTGTGCTTTTGGTTTGGGTTTTTTTTTTTTTTTTTTTTGCACACAACAAGCATTTAGAGGAGTGGGAGAAACTCCGTATCACATAAGTTAAATGCCAGTGTCCTGGTTCCCAGGAGCAGACACCAATGTTTTATATGCTAAGAGAACCAGAGTCTATTCACATCAAGAAAAATGTCCTCTCCTGTTGTGAGGGTTCTTCTTTTTTTTTTTTTTAGATAATATTTTTAGGGAGCAGATCTGTGCATGTAATTCAGTATTTGATGTTGTGCATGATCAACAAAGATACTAAAAGATTAGTATCTTTTCTAAATTTGTATATGCAAAGCTACAGGTGGTCTGCCAACACAGTGTTGTACATTTGTTAAGATTAATATGAAGATTTTGCACACTTATTCATATCCCCAAAATACAAAAAGCTGTAATTGGATATTTGCAAATATTACATCTATGTTTTGGTAAATTGTTTTCACATTATTCTCTGAAATAGTTAAGATTAGAAGTTAATCAGCCTTCCTTAAATTTAAGTGTAATCACAAAACTTCCAAAACCGGAGTTTTACAAAATAGCAACAGATATCACGAGTTTTATTATAATAAACACAAGAATTGACAACAATTACTTTCTTTATTCCAGTAGGAATAATTTAAAGCTGCACATTTGTAACATAGATAAGCCACAAATAGGTAGATCAGCAGACAGAGAAGTTGCTCGGCTCTTTGTCAACCACCTGCTATTCTGGGAATCCTGGCTGATAAGCACAGCCATCCCCATCTGTAGATGGGGAGTTATAATTAATTACCCGTGACATTGATAAATTTCTTTTAGGATCTTTTAATCCAGTGGTGCATCTGCATCAAATCCTCCCTTCACTCTTCCAACATGAAGTCCGTCTACTTACGGACTCAGATTCATGTTTCATTTGAAAAAAGAATGGTTCCCAGGAAAATGTGAGCTCTAGTTCTGTGCTTGTACTGGGCTTTGTCAGACATTACATAAGAGCTTTGCTCATATTGGTCTCCTGCTCCTGGCTTTTTAGATCATTCTTTGTATTATGTTTCCAGTGCATGTAGATAATTTAGTTTAACATTTTTCTAAATGCCCACATGCAGGAAGGCTGACCTTATAAGATCATAATTAGAATTATTTATATACTGTAAAAATTTAACTGATTTGGAATTACTGGAAAATGTGAGATTTTAATTTTTTTTTTTTAAGAATTCGTTTTGATGGAATTGAATTAAATTAAAGCCCTAATTATTTTTCAGCTTTTGCCTTATCCTAACCCTCTCCTACTTGATCATGTCATTGCTTTAACTTTATGTAAAGTTCCCTTTGGCAGCAATGGTTATCCTCTTTATTGCTTTGTTTCAATGGGTTGTTATTCCAAAGCCTCAAAGTACTAATAAATTACGTTAGCAGGCTTAAAAACGTGGGTGAATAATGTCTTCGGGTTACTGAAGGTAATGTAGGCTTCCATCTCAATAGCTATGAAGTAAACAGAGCCGCCAGCCTGGTTGTACTAGATACCATTTATACTATTAACCACTGCAGCCTGGCTTGCCTAGCAGATGATGAGCAGTTAGGAAACAGTTTTATGGAGATCTGGGCTTTATGTAGCATGCTATTGGGGCAGAGAAGCAGCCTATTTTCTGAAGGTCAGAATGTGTCGTGAGGGGATGAGCTCACACTGGAGAAGGAAACAAAATTTTAATAAATGTGTTTTGGTGGTGTGGGGAAGAGAGGAGGCAAAAAGCTCTTCTTTAGTGATGCAAGTTTGATGACACTTGACCGCAGACATTTTGATGTCCGAAAGCTGTTCACAAGCAGTTTTATTTTTATTTGTGTACATTTATATATATATAAATGTCTGCCCAGTCTATATTTCAAGGAAAGGCAATCTTTTGGTGTAACACAATATGGCACATATACCTCTGTGCTTTTATGTGTGTTCCAATATGGGCAACAAATACATAAGAGAAACAAAGAAAAACCTCCAGGCTGCTTGTTTGACAGTTTACTTCATTTTAAAGTTGAATAAGAATGGAAATACTTATTTAAGAGGAAATATAAGAGGAAAACATTGTGAGTGGTCATTTCTGCTCTAGAAATTAAAACCCATAAAAATAGTATCAAAGCCTGCCTTTGCTACTCTGCACAGAAATGGAAAGGACAGGTTTAATGCCATGCTCAGGACTGTAGAAGATGAGTACTGAAATGAGATCAGCCTGTCTTAACTTCAGTTTTGGATCAAGCCAAGCCTGAGCTATAGCCTGAGCTTCCTCCAGAAGCTGAGGAAAATACTGTTTTGAGACATTTAAATATCATGCAACATGCATGGTGTAAGCACCTAGAATGGAGAGGAAAATAAGGTGAAGATAAGGTGTAGCATTAGCATTCACAGCAATGGCAGAAGTTCTCCTTAACCGTGTAAATTCCTAACCCTGCTTTCAGTCTTGCCACAGTCTTGGCCTTTTTAAAGTCCCATGACAATAAGATTTTAGTATCATTCTAAGTTGCTCAGAAAAAGTTGCTCTTTTTCCCGTTTGAATTTTTCAGTTTTTGAATTTTTCTCCCTTTTAATGTTATAATCTGTCTCCTTAACTGTGGGTTAGAAGGACTGAAACATCAGGCTTTTTTCACAATAATAGGCTTTTGTGGTATCTTTCTTTCTATTTTACGTCTTCTAGCATCACCTTCTGAGGGTTTTTGGGCATCTTTTAGCACTGTTACTGGGAGATGGTTGGATGTCTGCATGACTCGTAATCCAGCCTCTTTTGAGGAGCTATTTTCTGTGATGGAAACCACTGGGTTGTACCTTTTTTTCACTAAGATGCTGTACAAGCCTCATGCTTGAAGCTTGAACTCAGCCTTCTGAGTGACCTGGTGGCTTGTCAGACTGGCCAATTTGGGTGTTTAAATCCACACACCTATCCTACACCTCAGGATATTGTTAGCATTTGACAATTCATCTATGAATGGGCTAGACAAAACCAAAACACTGTGGCAGCCTAATTCAGAATAAATTATTTCAATCCACTGTGTTCTGTAGCACACAGCAATCCTTTGACTTACATGAACAGAAGAAATGGGACAACTGGGCTGGACACAAAGCTTAGAGAGTAGTGCCAGTAAGGAGCCTGACTTCTCTGAAACCAGATCCTGCCCTGACCCGGATTAATTACTCGGGAGTTGTTCCCGCAACCAAATTGCTTCTGTCAGTGTATCCAGTGCTGCCTGCCAGGCCTGCCAATGAAAATAGAGCAGTTGTAAACCCTGAGAATTATCCCTGTGGCTGGATGTAGTGTCCTATCAAATAATTATCATGTGACAGGGCCCCTAGTGCTTTCCAGCTTCTCTGGTTCCCCTGATGAAATATTAATATGCTTTCAACATTTAAGGTTATTATTCTTGTATGCTATACTTTGTACGTATCTTTCTCTGCAGCCATCATATGCTTTATAGAGCCAAAATACCCCGTACAGGAGAGCCGATCTCTATGTCATCCAAGACAGCCTTATAATAAATGGCCTTCGTTGAATCATTATGCTAAATAACCAGCAGTGCCTTACATACCCTAATACGGGCTGAAGTAAGCATAATGCAGTATGAAGTACACAGCTTTTCCCAGAAGAATTGTTTCTTTCATCTCCAAGTGAGTAAGCAGAGCCGGGGACCTGCTGGAAGCCTGGCTTGCATGTTAACTTGCCATGAACAGCACACAGCTGTCCCATGCTGGGGTGGGGGCTGGCTCCAGGCTGCTGTGTGGGAGAACAGAGAGACACCCTTTGGATGAGCATGGAAACAAGGGGTTAGATTTACTCAAGTGATGCAGTTTTGGTAGCCAGCAAGATTGTTGCCTTCTGCTGGGAA
>VZRQ01004353.1:4072-34858 GCA_013397975.1 Machaerirhynchus nigripectus | reverse complement strand
GGGCGGCGGGGAAACGGGGCAGCTCCGACCGCTGCGTGAAATGAAGAGCCCTGCCTGCTGCCGGGCCGCAGGGAGCCCGCTCTCACCTCGCTCTGTCTTTCTCCCTGCAGGCTTCCTTTGGGAGTTCCAGCCCAGGTTCGTCCTCGCCCACCTCCTGCATCGGCACCCGGCCTGTCGCCCGCACGCCGCTCTCTCCTTGCTGCTNCTTGCTGCTCCTTGCCAAATTTATCCCCTCGTAGTTTTCCTAAGGCTTCGTGTGCACGCTGTTAACCGCCTGCCGGGTTTTTAAGAGGAGATATGCGCTGTGGAATCCTTCACTTAAGTCCGGTTGCAGTTAGAAATTGGGTGCTCAGAACCGAAAACGAAATCAAAGTTTTTAGCACTTTAAGTCAGCATCTCAGTAAAGCCACATAGCCAGGAGAGAGACAGCTTCTCTTGTTGCTGATAACTACAGGCTTGTCTAAATTTTTGAATTCTTGGTAGTAACAGAAAATACTTAAAATCAGAACAACAAGTAATTTTTAAGGCTGTAACTAAATGCTGTTAAGGTTCTTTGGAATACATTATATACAACCAAGCACTGTTAACATCAGCAGGACTATTCTCAAATATTTGGGGAACATATTTGCTTCTGTGGAAATGCATTCTACAGTGTTTGTCACCATCTTTAAGTACTATGAAATTCCTTGAACTTGTATTTTTCAGTGTAGTTTTAAGTATTTTAAATGGGTTTTGAGCATTCAGAACTACAGGAGAAGTGGGACTTTTTAATGCAAAATCTGTGGAACAGAACTTCCCCTTGAGTTAAATGGAAAATGAATTAGAAAAGCAATTACAATGAATAATCTTGAGCACACCCTTATAAATACATGTTAGATTAACGTAGTTGATGCTTTCTTAAAACTTGAGCGGGATGTGATGCCCAACAGCAGAGAATTAAACACATAATGTCATTACTGGAACTGTAGTAGCATTGACAGCTATGCTGAAGGTTCTGTGAGACCGTAGTATGAATAGCATGTGAATAAAAAGCATTTTTGGCCTGAGTGTTTCTCTGCAGTATGATAGTACAAACTTCGACTTTACTTCGCTTGCTTTGTCATAAGCTAAACAAAGTTCAATTACCTGCATGTACACAAAGAACATTTAGCATAAATGATGAAAAATTGCATTCTGTAAGCTTCAGAAGTGTTGGTATGTACAGCTGTCTCTTTCAAGGCTGAAAGCAGTGCAAAGAGGAATACTGTGTTATTTTTTGAAGAGGGTTCAAAATCTGTAGCTATTTCCTTCAAAACTTTTGAAGAAGCGCCATGATAGAAATAATTCTTGATAAACCTTTTCTTTGATGCTTGAAAGCCAAGAATTGCAACAGAGCACTAGTATGTAAGGGGAAATCAGAAGTGAAAGAGAAATGTCCTAATCTGTTTCTTTTCTCCAACCTGAAAGTCATAAAAAAGTGAACATTAAAGAGCAAAGCAACCCTGTAATTTGGTGATTCTTTACTGGAGAACACTGACTACTGGTGCAGAATATTTTCATCTTTAAAACTCATTGAATCTAATGATAATCTTTGAAATTACAAAGTACATTTAAAATAATATTACTTTTTTGATGACTTCTGAGTATCATCTTCAGTAACGAAAAAGTGTCTTGGACCACAGAACTATTACACTGGCTTGTTAATATGATCCGTTAGAAGCATTTTGTTATTTTTGGTGTATTTTCCATAATATTTCTTGAAACTCTGCTGTCTTTATTCTTCTAGATCAAGTGCTACAAATTAGTTTTATTAGAAGATCCATTTGTGAGGCTAAAGCAATTGGAAGCGAGTCTCACTTTATTTTGGTGTTAGTAGGATGTGAATTCATAACCCAAGTTACCTGTTTGCCAGTGAAAAACTATGCTTGTTACCATATAAATCACATCAATAAAATCAGAGTCTATAGATCACAGTCTTCCAGCTTCTGATATCATGTGATGTATGTGCTTTGTATTTTAATGTTAATTTCAAGGGTGTTTTGAACAAACTTGTATTCAGTAAAATACTAATTTGGGATTGTATTTCCTGAAACTTTGTTTTTCTTGTTTAGATGCTTCTCCCTAGTATTCTGTTTGTGGCAAGAGAGAAAACTGTGCCTATTACTTAAAAATATGAAAAGGAAAGCTCAGCTAAAGCAGCTGAATTTATTATTTATGAATTTTATTATTTATGAATTTGTTACTCCACTGAGAGTTCTCACCCTGTTTGTAAAAAAATTAGTGCAGCTTTTTTTTACTGGGATTTAATTTTGTATGTTGGTATAGGGGAAAAATTTCTCAAATTAAGTTTTTCTTTGATAGTTGGCTCTTTATCATCTGAGGATCATGACTTCGACCCATCTGCTGAAATGCTGGTACATGATTATGATGATGAGCGAACTCTTGAAGAGGAGGAAATGATGGAAGAAAGCAAAAATTTCAGCTCTGAAATCGAAGATTTAGAAAAGGTAAGAGTAATTCTCTCCCTTGTGAAAGTCCATGCATACCGTAACTTTTCTAGTGAAAAGAACATTCAATGTGTCCTTCAGTTTGTATCGTATACTGCAGTTTTCTGCAAAAATGCATTTGTAGCTTGTTTAAAAGAAATTCGTGTTAGGATGTATATGTAGCAATGCATCCTCACAGAAAAGGCTGAACTTAGCTTCTCAAAGGTATTAGTGCTCATGCTTTTTTATGTAGTAGCACATTTGCTTTGTTAGAGAAATCACTGACGCAAGTTCTAGAGTCCTGTCATCTAACATCACTTGTATGTTGAAACTACCATTTGTGTACTGCTAAGGTGACATCAAGCTGCATTTCATTATGTTGGTCAGGTTGTACTTTTCCGATACGCAGACAAACAATCTTGGTTTAAGCATGATGGGTCACAATAATTTGCTATATAAATTATATTTCTATGTCTTAGTTTTATCAGTTTAGCATTCAGTGGATGTACGAAATGATCAGTGTGCTCTTTGGCTTTTCCTATTCCATTTTACACTTCTTAATAAGAAGTTTTTCATATGGACACCTCTTGTTCATCCGTGGCAGTGCATCACCCATTCTCAATTCCTGCTGAATGCTGAACACCCACAAATTGATGCTGTGTGCATTACTGTTGGGTGACCCACTTACACCACTCAGCATAACTGCAGGTTTTGGTCAACAGACTTCCAAAAACCTGTAATTTTTAGCATCAAATACAAGGCTGTATTCATGTAGTCCATGTAAAAACAAGTTTTCTAAATGGGAAGTTGATAATGCTTATACTCCTTTTTCTTTTTTTTTTCTTTTTTTTTTTGCCTTACTGCCTTTACAATTACATTTTTGCTAATTATGAGCTTACTGTTATAGTAGTGAAGCAGTTTGCCAGGTCTGATGGTTAAAATGGAGTTGTTACTCTGCAAAATTCTCTTGCTGCTTCTATAATAGAAAAAAGAAAAACTGAGAGACACTCATCTTAAGCACTTTATTACTTTAGGTCCTGATCTTGGAAAGAGTTGGATATGAGTTTCCATTTACCCATTGTAAAAAGTCTTTGCAGGAATAAGACATTGCCTAACTAAAGGAAAAAAAGCAATTTAATCAGTGTATGAGTTCAACAACAAATTTTTAGAGTTAAAACTTTTAAAGGTATGAATGTTTGAAAATATTTTTAATGTTTTGATGTCTTGAACCAGGTAACTAAAAAAAATCTTCACTGTTTTTTATTAATTGTATTAGGATGTAGGTATGATTAGAGTTATTAGAATCACTTGATCAAAAGCAGTTGGAAAAGACAAGTTAAAAATCAAACATTTATCTTGATTTTTGCCTTGTCTTCGCTGTCTTTCGTTACCTTCTCAGTGGTTAATATAAAATACATTGTGTAGGAGATGAAATGAAGGGCTTTAAAGTTGCTATATTGGTTTACTCCTGTGGGGGTTTTCACGTGTGTAGCTGTAGCGATGCAGGAATAAAGTCTTCAGGGTTTTCTGTACTTCTCTTGAAGAAATATTGACAAATCACATTTTACAGTATCAATCAGACAGGGAGCAAATTTTAACACTTACTCTTTTGTTTCATCCAGCAAAGTGTTTTCACCAACAGCTTGACAGAACTTCACTATATGCCAAGAGACATTTTTATGAATTAATACTATCATAGAATCACAGTATTTTAAACCTTTAAACATTCCTGCTTTCACTTGAGTTTTTCTTTGATTTTTATTTCTGTTCTTCAAAATATGTCTTACCCTTTTACGCCTGAACTGTTTACAAGTAATTGGCAATATGTTGAAGTGTTGTAAATTTTGTTGTATTAGGAAGGAAACATGCCACTGGAAGATTTACTAGCATTCTATGGCTATGAACCCACGATTCCAGTTATGCCAGGTTCCAGTGCGAATAGCTCTCCAAGTGAACTAGCAGATGAACTTCCAGATATGACTCTAGATAAAGTAAGTCAGAACCATTTTCACCTAAATTGTTGTTTAAAAGCAGAAATCCAGTTGCCCTTAAATTCCAGGTCATAATCTCTTGATGCTACAAAATATGTCTCTTGTTAATTTTGATATACATTGTTACTCTTGGATCCTACCTTTTCATGGATATTGGGCATCTAGTTCTCAGGACAGTTTCAAATGCATAGCAACTTTAGTGTCGCTATATTAGTACAAAAGAAAAAGAAATACGTCAACAGTTCTTCTAAAACACATGCAAAGAATGTTTAAGTAGGAGATTTGTTAGTTGTTTTGGGTTTTTTTTTAGTCAAGAAGTGGGATTTTTCGATAATACATGCAATGTCAGAAATAACTTTGACTTCCACCACAAATCAAGTACCAAAATGGTGTGAAAATAACTTGAAAATGCACTGTTGATTGCTTGGGAATTTTATTTTCAAATGCATATTATTTAGGAAGGTCTCAGCTTTGGGGAGTGGGAGAGAAATTGTTTTATGTGCGTTGACTATACGTGTTGCATTGCTGATATAAAAACCTGAAACTTCAGCTTTTGTGATTTGCAAGTTAACTTTAAATTCTGAGATTGTATTCTGATTTTTGGCTACAAAGTATATGCAGCTTGTAGTTGAGCTTAGAAAGTATGCAAGTAGTAAGTATATGTCTTTTTTTTTCCTGTGTGATGTAATGGTAAACTCCACAGAAAGAAGGATATAATGATGGCTCTGCACATCTGATTCTCATTAGGATTCGTGATTGTGTTGAGGCTACAAAAATGTAGTTGGCTTGTTGTCTAATACAGTTCTTTCCCTTCCAAATCTCAGTCAGAGGGGTTCAAACATGTCTGGTAGTGGACGCAGTGTGCTTTTTCTTTCTTAATACAATTTCTTTAACCTACAAAAACATCAGGGTTTTTTGTGTTTTGGGAAGTTGTCTGTTATCTGGAACTATCCTCTCAGCAAAAGTCTACAAAAAACCTGGCTGGGTTTTTTTTGGCTGGTTGGCTTTTTCCCCAGAGTTTAAGGGGCAGTAGGCTTTTAAAGCTTCAGTATAGCTGTGATGCAAAGAATGACAGAATGCTAAATATGTGAGGCAGTTTCCATTGATGTTTCTTACAGCAAGCGATTGGAGGAACATCTGAGATTGATGCTTGCAAAAGTTAATTCTTGTGCATTTGTTCTAAAAGAAGACAGAGGGGGAATGAACCGCTATGTTTGACTCTGAAATGAATGGCTATATTCTTAGAGTTACTAGGAGCAAACTAGCTTTTTAATTAAGGGAGTGTGGTCTGCTTAATTTTCATGTGGTAAGGTAACTAATTTTAATTAATGAGGTTTACAAGTGGCTGAATCTAAATGCTTACCAGTCTGTAGTCACTCTGAGGTTTTATTTTCTTATTTTAATGATACAGGAGGAAATCGCTAAAGACCTCTTGTCGGGTGATGATGAAGAAACACAGTCCTCTGCTGATGACTTGACACCATCAGTTACTTCACATGAGGCTACTGACTTCTTTCCTCGGCCATTAAGATGTAGGAAACCTGGTTTCATAATAGTACTCAAAAAGACATGGTGTTATACATAGCTTCATACCTTAAAATACCAAAGTTGAGGAGTACTGCTCACTGTACCAGGAGTTGAGAAACAGTGCTATGCAGGATGTTGTACATGAACATTGCCTTTGCGTTGGTATTACTGATAACCTAAAAGACTTATATTTGGTTCTCTGCTCAAAGCACAAGTAAAATTAATTTCTCTATAAATACAATGACTTCATAATCAATAGGTAATACAGTATTGAGGAACATCCTTCATGATTTTCAGTATGTCCGTGAATTATATGAATATGTAACCTATTCTTTTAAATTAGGGTTTCTCTCCTAAAATTTTTGCTACTGCTTTTAAGCCAGTGACTCCTCCGTGCAGCCTGTGGATGTGAACTGGGACACAGTGTCTTTGTGATTATTTCCCTTCACACATTCAACACTTTTCCATAGGACTTCATGGGGTGAGCCAAAGTAGTTTTATATGGGATGGGGCCTGTAAACCCATGACCACCAAAATTTCACTGTCCATGGAGCTATGATGGGAAAGATCTGAGAACCAGTGGTTCAGTTATCCAACCTGGATGAGATATTCCTCATTGCCTGTTGCATCTCATTTCTTCACTGGTGTCCTAGAGTTAGAGCAGTGTGGGGGACTTTTATCACAGTTTTAATTTGGCAAGTACTTTAAGGTATTCCATGGGGAATTTCATTACTCTGGAGGAGGGGGGGATAAAGGGAAAGTGCTGCCTCAGTCACCAGCAATCATAGCCCTTTGCATGCTGCTGTTTGATAAATGCAATACATTTGTATTGAAAAAGAGATACAAAAAACTTAAAAATTATAATGCCCCTTTTTCAGTTAAGCAAACTCCAAAACATGCTGGCAGTTGTGAACTGTTAATGAATATGACATTTTAAGTGTGACAGCTTCATACATAAAAGCACTTAGCCCCTCATTTGTACTGAGGATTAAGAAACAGTCATCTTTGTTCTCAGCTGTCATGGTTTTGTTTCAAAATGTTACTTTGTTAGAACATTAGGCTGGACATTTTAAAATCAAATGTCCACCATTTCAGGGAAGGAGATGTCAGTTCTCTGTGCTGCTGGCAGTTGCATCTTTTTTCTGCTCTCTGTCCATTCCCAGATTCTAAGATAACATTAAATTTTAAGATACGCATATCTAATACGTAACAGACTGTTTCATTAAGTTTACATTAATTGGGCAAAATAATTGCCTGTATTGTCCAGGCATATTGTTGTTCCCATTCATTCAGGTTAGCTCCTTTCTTGCTACTTGTAAAACCAAAAAGAGAGAGAGACTGGTGATTTTAGTAATGACTATAGAAGAAGAGCTTCAGTCCATACAGTCTTGGATATTGTCCCTGATGTTCATGACATTTTAGTTGTGAGGAAGCTCAAATTTCAGCCCAATTTATGAGTTTTTTTTTTTTTTCTGATGTTGAAGAATACAAAATAGCTGTAATCATGTCAGAACTGTAGATTTCATTCTGCTGGGGATTATACAACTATAAAAATAGAACTGCTTTAGAACACAATACCACAGTGTTCCAGATTCTAAAATATGAGTTACTCTATGGAGTAATGTATTTGAATTGTTTGGAGGGCTCCACTGTATTTCTTCCTAAGTGAAGGAAAAAAAAAAGATTAAAGAGGGGAATAAGCAGTCTTTTGCTGTCTTTTACTTACTCCATTTTGTGTGTCTCTCCTGTATCTTCATTCTGTGCTAAGGCAGCCTGGTTTAAAGGAATGTTTTGAATGCCTATTAAAACTTCTGATGAAAGGTTTTAGTAGGTAATAATGGCATGCTTTCAACTTTACTCTCTTTGTGATTAACCTGAGGCTATGTCATAGCCCTGGAAGTTTTCTGTTTTTTCTCTAGGTATAAGATTTTATTGAGAAAATCAGCAAAAAAATATTATCTCATTTCCTTTTGACTGTTGGAAATACAGTGGATTGTGTCATTTGCAATGATGAGAAATGTTTCAGTTCTGCAGTATACAAGTACCAGTGCATTCTGACTTCATGCTAGTTTGGTTTTGATAGAAATGTGGATCAACAGGCACAAAAGAAGTGTCTCCCTGAATAAAAGCAGGTGCTCCTTTCAAAATTAAATTATATCTTGTAGTTCTGTGCTTGAACAGAAAATTCTTCATAGCTAAAAGCAAACTGCTTTTTGTCTGAAGCAAACACCACGTGTGATGGAGATAAGGAATCTGATGCTGAAGATGTAGAGGCAGACAATGGTAATTCATCTGAAGATTTGAGAAAGGTAATAATTATATTTTTTAAAAGTTATAACTTCGCTGTTAAGATTTCTAGTACGTATCTAAAATAGTACCTTCATTCAGGAATTCTATGTCACATGCCAGGTTAATGACATTTAGTAATACTTCCATACACAAAATATTGTTAATAACCTTTTCTCTTTATTTTTATTACATTTTCAGGAAATAATGGTTGGTTCACAATACCAGGCTGAAATTCCAGCTTACCTTGGCAGATGCAGTGATGATGAAAAGGGTAGGTTCTTCTAACTGTTCTACTTCTTGCTTTATGTTCATACGTAACACTTGATGTGGTATTTAAATTTGTAAGGTCAGTTCAATTACCTAGCTAAAGTCTCAGAGACCATTAAAAATAAGGCACGAGAAAATTGAAGTAGCACAACGGTATACTTAAATCCCAGAAAAGTGACTCTTCAATTTGGAGAGGACACTCTTAAGACAAAATTGGAGGGTTAATTCTGAAGTGTCCAGTAATATTAGGAGGCAACTAACTGTAGGTCAAGAAGGGAGTATTTTCATTGGAGAATCATAGCTAGTCTATGAGCATGTAATTTAGTTTACACTGAAGATGCTCAAAACAGCCTTTTTCCTTGGTTGTTTTTTTTGGCAGGTAAAACCATGTGAGTTACAAAATTGATATGGAAAAGAAAGCAATAACCTATTTTAAATTTCCTTGTGTAGGTCCCGATGTACTGTCTTTTACAAATGTGGTGTTTTAAGTATGATGTGACTCCAGTGCAAATCTAGGTTAAAAACTGCAGTTGTGCTGGAGTGGAAAAAGAGCTTTAAATAATAGAGTTTTATTTTGTTTCTTTAGAAACCTAGCACATACAGCTGTGGAATTAAAAAGGGAAATAATGCAAAAAAAATTGCTCATGGGTGGAACAGCTATGAATTAAGAAATGGGTAGGGTGATATAATAATAAATGAAGGGCATTTTGTTTTTTTCTGTAAATTTTCGATATTCTTTAAGATGCTTGTGGTCTGTTACTGTAACATTTAATGGGGATATTATTTGAGTGAATTGTATTGGGTCTTTTCAACATCGCCACCTGCTCTTTTGAGGTGTAGTCCTTTGCAATAGAGAATAATGTTTGGTAGAGATGGAGCTGGAAGCGTTAGGAAGTGAACTTCTCTTGTGTTGCTTAAGATCTAGGAAAGCCTCCAATTTTTTATGATTCAAGCATGATGCTAATGGGTTCCAAGAAATGGAGGAGTAAGGCCTGGATTTATGTGGGTAATTCTTTTACTATTTTCACATCTTGACTTCTCCTCAGCCCAGATAATAACCAGAAGATGACCAAGGAGGGGTTAATCTGACAGTTTTCTTTGTAATGAGCTGGTAGTAGAGAGAACTGGGGAAAGTCTGATAGCATGGCCAAGAGCAAAGGGGTATCTCCCAGATGAGAGAGCTCAAGGACTATCTTTTGAGGTTATTAGCCATGGACTTTGGCAAAAAGCACTGCGTGGTCTTGATTGATAAAGAAAGCTGAAGAGGAGTGTCAGCAGCGCTCTGGGAGGTTGGGCTTGGTTGTAGGGGTGGAGGATTCTATAAAAGCCTTTTCTGTACTTCATGAAAAGCCTAGTGATGGCAAACAGGGGCTTACATTTGTGTTATGTGGTTCCAGCTACCAGAATTGTGCTAGAAAGCAGTTCTGCTCTCCTGTAAATTTTACACTTGTAACATGTCTGTCTGAAAGCTTTCCATGTTGTTAAGCCATGAAAGAACTTTCAGAGGTGTCATTTTATTCCTCACCTTAGCCTAATGTTGTTTCCTGCAGTTTTAGGAGAGCTTTGAGCATCTCCTTCTTTTCTGCTGTAACAGCCATTATGATTCTGTGTTTGAATTAAATAACTCAAATTCTGTATTGCCAAGAGAGTACATGAAGATGTGCAATGGTAATCACATGTATTGATCAGAGTAAAGGATTTATAGTTTAATCTAGTATTGAAACGTATGCACAGACTGACAAAGGTTCCGGTCAAGTTGTGTGCGTTTTCAATATATTGTCCTTGAAATAAGCTATCTGAGAGTTCAGACATCATTTCCATGTACTGTGGAGGACTGTACATCCTAATCACTTTTAAAGCATTCAACATACCGAGTTCTCAACAACATTCAGTTGCTACTGAATGGAAAAATAAATCACCACATTGCCATGTAGATTGCCATTCTGTTAAGAGATTTTTGGCAAATTTTAGTTGAAAATTACTAAATAGCCGAAGTGATCTTGCAGTTTAAAAGTGGTGTGATCATGCTTAATTTGATTACTACTGTGTTCCTGTTCTTTGTATTTGTGAAATAGCTTTTAATGTTACAGCCTTAAAAATGTTATACCTGGCATTAATGGATTTCTGGTTTATCAGCTTATGAAAATGAAGACCATTTACTTTGGAAACCTGATGTGATCTCAGAAAGTAAAGTTAAAGAATACCTTTTTGAAACCTCCTTAAGAGCAGGAAATGAAAATATGATTGGCAGAATTCCTGAAGGACTACATACACGGGACAATGAACAAGTAGGTTTTATATCCTGTTCCATTTCTGACAAAGCACTTTGTAATTAACATGTGGTCTCTTTCTCTGCCTTGCATTATAAAGGCACCACTACTCAAACTCTTCATTCCTTAGTTGGATATTATTGGGTCGAGATCTTACTTAAAATTTTTAAGCGCATGGTTAAAAATCTTGAGTATTTGAATGTTGTCAGTGTTGTGATCTGTGATGTTTCTGATTGTCACACTGTTGACAAATTCAGCCTTTTAAGTAATTGCATATAATGTTTTAATTTTTTAATTTAATCTTATCTCAACTTTTAGGTGGTTTTGGTTGTTACTTTTAAATTTTCATCATGTGTAAAGATAAATCCTCTTTTTTTTTTTTTAACTTTAGATATGTTCACTGGAAGACTAGTTTTGGAGGTGTAGATTGGATATTAGAAAACTCTTTTTCTAAATACTTTTCCTATTTTATAGGCGCTGTATGAACTTCTTAAAAGTAGCCATAATGTTAAAGAAGCAATTGAGAGATACTGCTCAAATGGAAAGGCATCCCAGGGTAAGAGAATACCTGGTTTTTTAGAAAAGTAGAAAAAAAAAAAGTTGCATGGAAAATCCTTGAGTAGGAATCAGATTATCAAGCACATCCCTGTCATGATGACTTTAGTACAAATTAGGTATAATCTGACAGTTGGCCAATTGGAAGTTCTGCTACAGAAGTTTGCAGCTGGTAGAAAGGCTGAGGATTTGCTTTTGATATTCCTTTCTTTCCTCCACCGCTGTTGTAACAACGAAATAGATTGAGGAGAGCAGTGGGAAGAGATGTGGTTCTGCTGCCATAAAGCATTCTCACTCACTATGTGGTGTCTTCTTGCGATCGTGATTGATTCCAGTCTGATGATATTTGTACCAAAATCAGGAGGACATAGCTGGGTACATAAATAAGTCCCACTCCGTTCCTCGCTGTGCTAACTTTTGTGCTATGCCAACCCTCAATGGGTTCTGTTGTATAGTTCCATAGGGCATGGAGAGCTTTGCTTGAGTCTCCTTGGAAAATGGGCTTCCATCTTGTTTGTCCCTATTATTTATTAATCCCTTAAATGAAAACCAGAGTCTGTCATTTAACAAAGATGGTTCTTTGTGCTTTATTTTTGCCTGGATCATGTTAAGTATAGTCCAATCAGTTTGTCCTGTATGGCTGCCTGACCTAGGCTCAGTGCTGAGGCACTCCTCCATGGTTCATTATGCCTTTTCCAGGAGTCCACTACCTCACCAGGGGGTTTATAAGATCAGGCAAGGTGTTGTATGTTTTGGGAAGTCTGTCTCATGCTGGATCCATTGGCTGGCTGTGTCAGGTTGGAATTGCCCTGCTGATTACAGTTCATCCCACCCCTTTTCTCAGCTGTGATTTACAGTGCCGTGCACCTGGCTGGCACTCAGGCTGGTAGCTGTCTCCTGGGTCAGACATGGCTTAGACTCCTGAGTGCCTGAGAGGGTGTGGGCCTAGCACTGTTCCCGTGGTTTGCACAGCAGGGCTAAGCCCTCTCAGGCCTTCTTCTCTGTGATGCTCAGCCAGAACAGGGCCATCCATCAAAACAGGATTTTTCCTTTGCTCTTTTTTCCAGCAAGCACAGGTCTTTGTATCCTGTGTAACAAGAAATATTGAGAAAAACTATCACACTTAGCGCCTCAGGGATGTTACCAAACACTAGTTTTTGATGGCAAACTTACTAAGAACAATAAACCTTCCAAATATCCTTTGCCCTCAAGGATGAAAGATTTCAGAAATCAAACTCTTCTAGATGATTCTTTGTAAAGAAGAACATTAGATTTCAGGTAGGATAGCTTCTCAGTAGGGAAAATAACATCGATCTAAATAACTCAATTACTTTTTTTAAAAACATGCATTTGGATATTCATATATTAGGAACAAAAATTTTATTCTTTGTAAAAGGTTAGTGAGTGAAATCAAGTTTCTCATGCTACTTTTACAATTTTCTAGAAGAGATGACAGCATGGACAGAAGAAGAATGCAGAAGCTTTGAAAATGCACTTCTGATGTATGGAAAAGACTTTCATCTCATACAGAAAAATAAGGTTAGTATTTTACAGTTATATGGAAGAGTTGGTCAATTGTATGATACTGAAACTATATGAAGGCAATCAGTTTGTCGGAAGCCATACAGAAGAGAGAAGAACAACCATATTAAAATAAATTTGGCATTTTTGAACTAATTATTTCTTTCCTTGCACTAATATTTCCAAATGTCCTTGGAAATACTAGGCATTGCGAGATGAGTCAATATATTTATCTCTTAAATCAACTTATGTTGACATTACTTCTATTTATGCATGTGCATTACAATTCAACTTAAATTTGTGCCTTTCCTAAAAGGGAACAGTATTTCTATACCATGGCTGAGGAGGGGAGAATGCATCTTTGCCTAATTTATTCTGTCACCAGGAAGGTGCAAATTCACAGAATCAGGCTGAGCTCTGTGTTTTCATAAAGTGTATTCATCCATAATATTCTCTTTTCTGAGCCAAAAAGGAGTTCTAATCTTGGTCTGGATTGCTTCTGATTGACTCCTCTGTGCCTGAAGAACAGGGCTTTTTAAAATTTTTTGTTATCAAAAGGAGCAGTTGACAATATCAGTGTTTCCAAATTTCCTGTATGCATACCTCCTTTATGCTTTTGATACTACATTAAAGGGTTTTTTTCTTTAGGAGTCTGGTTGTTTTTATTGTATTTCAGGTAAACTTTATAGGGTTGTGGTTGCTGTTCAACAGCAGTCTGCTGGCTGGGTTAAACCAGGTATCTTGCCCAATACCTGGTTTAACCCATTCTAAGTAATTTGGAGAGTTCATATTTTAAATGGACTTTACAAATAAACATGAACACATTAGAGATTAAAAACATATTTTCCAACATGGACCAGAACATGTGTGTCACTGTGGGCCAGAATTTGTCTAAGAAATCTCCTGGGTTTTTTTCCCAGGTAAAAGGCTGGAAAGTTTAGGGAAAGTTCTGGGATCCAGCATAAGGTAATGTCACTTGTATACAACAGGTATCAGCTAGACAAGATTTAATGGGTGGAGGAGCTTAACAAGATGTGTTTCCTTATCACTGCACTGCAAAGCTTTGTTAACTGGGACTTTATGCATTAGCATATAGACACCTGTTAATTTCCTCCCCTGCCTGGTATGTCTGTGCCTAAACTAGCAAGGTTTACTACTGCACCCAAGGCATTTTGGATTCGCCACTGATGTTTCTGTATGTTTGAGAAAGCTCAAATATATTTTACTGCCAGACTGTATTGGTTAGAGTTGTATATTATAGTTGTAAAACTGGAACTGTGGGTGATGTGATGATGATGATGATGATGATGTGAAATGTTTCTGCATCAAAAAGTGGATATAAGTAGAAGTAATGATTTTTCTCCAAGAATATGACTTCACATAGCAACCTCCATTTCAGGGAAAGAGACAAACAGTTAACACAGATCAAAATTAGTCTTTTGAGTCCTTTATACCTTCTCAACAAGACTACAGTTTTATTTTGTTTAAGCATTTACTGTTGTGATTTGACAATTCTCTGTTGCCAAAGCCTCCACAGTTCTGGACTTGCCCCAAAGGAATACATACCCAGAGTCTTTTGTGTTTCACTTCTCTTAGGTCATTAATTTGCTCAGCTTTTTCCAGGTATATCTTTCCAGGAGGGGTATATCTTAGAGTTTAAAAAATGTTTTTATATATATATAGGTACTTCAGACGCAGATAGAGTTTCAGTCTAGTTTGAAAAAAAAATCCAACAATGCATAGAGTAGAACAAATGTAATACTTGAAATAGTAGGGCTGTTTGAAGTCTGCAAAGATTTGTTCCAGAACAGTAAGAACTAACAATATTGCAGGATTGGGAATTGGAAAGATGACAAAACCTAAGTCTTTGCATTAATGTTGTCAATTCTTCTTGTTGCCCGTTAGGTAAGGACCAGAACAGTTGCTGAGTGTGTGGCTTTCTATTACATGTGGAAAAAGTCAGAACGTTATGATTACTTTGCTCAGCAAACAAGATTTGGAAAGAAGAAATATAACCATCATCCAGGAGTTACGTAAGTAAAGTGTTCTTGGAATGTGTTTTCTGTTGCAAATCATAAATGTAGCAGACTTCCTCCCCACTCCTCTTCTGTATTGCAGTGTAAAGCTTCAGTGGCTATGGCAACTGAAATTAAATCTATCATCATTTATAGGTCTTGTTTTCCAGTTATATAATACCTGATGGATGTAATATTCTTTTAGGGACTACATGGATCGTTTGGTAGATGAAGCAGAAGCTCTTGGTGGAGCAGTACATTCTTCAGCCTTAACATCTAATACTCGAACAGAAAGCATTCCTGATCAACAGCTAAGCATTCTGAACTCTATCACTGCCAATGAGTTGACAGGTAAATCAAGGAAAAAAAAAATCTTGGTTGGAGCTACACAAACGAGTATTTCATTTGCATTTGTGTTCATCTGTTTTCCAGCACTGACAAACAGTGTAGCTACAGTCTGCCACACTTCAGATGTGAACTGCCTGGATGATGCCTTCCCTCCCATGGACAGCTTACCCCGAGCACCAGTTAATCATGTGCCTGTTGGAACAGAAGAATTGCTTAACTTGCCTAGCAATGGTGAAAGTGATTGTTTTAATTTATTTGAGACTGGCTTTTATCATTCAGAGCTAAACCAAATGAACATGTGCAGTGAGGAGGCAGAAAGACCTGCGAAGAGATTGAAAATGGGGATTGCTGTCCCAGAATCTTTCATGAATGATGTTTCTGTAAATAACCTTGGTGTGGACTTCGAGAACCACACACACCACATTACCAGTGCCAAAATGGCTGTTTCAGTGGCTGACTTCAGCAGTCTATCTGCAAATGAGACAAATGGTTTTATCAATACCCACGCTCTCCACCAACATGCTGCCCTTCACTCAGAATGACTGAGGAAAACTGTACAAACAGTGGGTACTTTATGCAGTAGTAGTAAACTTGATGGGAGCTATCAGGTTTGCTTAGTCTTTCACTGGAAGTTTGAACTTTATGACATCAGTGATGTCTTTGTATGTATAGAACTATATCTTGATTTATCAAGAGTAATTTCTTTTTTCAGTCCATAAATGTGGAAATGTCATAGGATGTGTGGCAGAGTTTGGGACTAAGAAAACTCTGTGGTGCAGCTTTAAGCTCTGCTTCAGTTTTTTTTTCTAAAGCCTGTAGACGGAGGCCACCGTTTCAAAACCAGCACAGAAGTTCTGAACAGAGTGGAGTGGCTTTTTTAGTCTGAGTTACTTTTGCCGTAATGGATGCAGTGGAATAACAATGTTTACAGGTACCGATCCTGATCCCTGCTCAATGTAGCAATTTTTTTCCCCCCCTTTTAAAGGCAGGGATGGGTTTCTTTACTTTAAACTGCACAAACATACAAGGATGTTTTTTAAATGGAACCTTCTCTCATGTGATACTAAACTAGAGCACTTCAGTTTACAAAACAGCAAATTCATGTTGGTGGAAGCTAGCACAAGGGACTTAAGATGAGTACAGTGAAGATCTACACTTGAATGCCGTTGCAAAATTAAAGGTCATGGCTACCTTACACAGAAGTAATCATGCTGCCATAGATATCTGTGTACTTTAAACTTACTGGCTTAAACAGATGAGTTTTAGGCTATATTGTATTTGGATGGGGTTTGTCCACAATTTTGAAGAGTAATGCAATCGTGTACCTTATATTTCCTAAGGCAGCTGATGTATAAAGCTACAGTCTGCACAGCTTAGGATTTACCACTAAACAGTCTACATTTGGAAGACATCTTAAGTTGTTTGGCGCACTGCAGTTCTAAGTGTTACAGTTTGGAGGGACTATCTAGTTTATGTAGTATAGTAGAACCTTGAAGTACATGCTTGAAAGTTTTTATTTAGTGTGGATTGCATTTATTTGTTTTGGCAAGTCATTGGCTTCAAAATGGCACTTCACTTCCTTGGTCAATAGGAAAGGATACGTAAAAATGCATCCCATAAAAGCAACTATTTAACTGCTTTACATTTTTTTATTTTGAACCTTGAGTGCAATTTAGCCATCTAGGAAGTTTGTCTTGCAAACGTTCGTTCCAGTTGCTGCAGGAACCAAGCATAGTATTGGCTTGTAACGTGTAGCATACAACTTGCAGGGTGTTCTAATGAAAGCCTGAACCTCGCTTCAGTAGGATTACCCCTTTCCCTCCATACCTTTTCTTTGCACTGTTCGTATTACAAATTTAATTGCCACTAATTTGTTTTCATTATTCAAGCGATTAAGTTTGCATTGTTGATATTTGTAATAGTTGCTTCAAGGTTGTGCTGAGTAATTAGAAAGTAGTGACTTTAATATTTGAAAGGGAAGAGGGTATTTATTATGCATACTGTGAACTGCATTGACATCCCGAGTTTCAGATGCAGCATATGGAGTTTTCTTTACAGCATCGTAATGAAGATTGCTTTGAGGTGTTTATGCAATAGCACATTTACCGTATTAAAAACAAATTAGTTTAGCACAGTGGACAAAAGTAGATATAATTTTGTAATCAGTTCTTAACTTAAACATCTGAAATATTTAACTTTAGTAAGTACACAGTAAATAACGGGTAGCCTTGGCCCTGTGTTGTATTCTTGACATTTTTAGCCAAGTTCTCAGCTTCTTACTGCTGTGTTTTGTGCTGAACTTTGTACCATGTTTCTTTTGTTTATGAATCAACCCATTTTAAATAATTTTGTAGAATTCTGGCCATAATCTTCCATTGTTATACATTCAAGTTTATCTCTGGGTTTACGGTGAGTGGCTGGTCTGTATAAAAATCATACAAAGATGACTGAATGCTTATACCAGTTGCACTTAAATGAACATGCCCATTTTCATTAGCTGATGCAGTAATATACTCAGTTAATCTATGCATTGCTGGGCTCTTAATGTAGGCAGAGACTTGTCTAAGGCTTGGGTTGTCAGCAAGTTGAATGGACACTTTAGTTATTTAATAAAGACTTTGACCAAAATTCATAGAATGATATGAGAGAAAAGTGATTTCCGGGTAGTCTAATATAAATGCTGATCTTATTTAGCCTGTTGGCTAGCTAGCTGGTATCGTTTACTTTTAATTCCTTGTTAAAATGAGGCAATAATTTGCAAGATTTTGTAAATATTTAATTCTTCATATCTTTTTAGATATCTCTTTCAATATTTTCTGACTACTTCTGTGTATAGTAACATTTTTGTGCATGCTTGATGTGACATTCATAAATTTGTACCACTATGACTTTATTCATGTAAAATAGCTATTTATTGAACTTTTCTTTAAAAAGCTGGACTTACTTTTTTTTTCTCTCAGTTTAAACATTTAAATGGAGAACTTGTTACTGTTTATTAAAAGAATTGTGTTTTGAAAGCCAGCATGGAGGTAACTGAATTGCAGTCATATGAAGAATTTACAATGCCTTTGCTATTACATGGTGAAGCACAATTCTTGTAACAAACTGTGATGAATTCTTTGTCCTTTGCCACATGTTTTCTTCATACAAACAAACCAAAAAATCCATAATGTTTAATTGCAGTGTTGGTAAATGTATCCTTTTTATGTACAGGGAATCTGAAGAGGGTAGCAGATTCATTTAGCAGTGTAACTGGTGCTGTGATGATAGCAATACCACAGCTGGTCACACGTCATCTTCCCATGCTAGGTTCTTAAGTGTTTAGTCTTCCTCTTGCAATGGTCAAACTGCTGAATTTACTTGAAGGATGTACAATACAGTTTGAAGAATATGAAATTGTGTACAATTAGGTCAGTGAATTGTGCAATTGAAACTGAGAGTCAAAAATATAGGAAAACTTCAGTTCAAGTAGGACACAGTGATACTACTTAATTTAACCAAAGTCTCTAATGAGTATTTCAACTTTGAATGTAAACTAATGGATAAACTGACCAACAGGGACACTATTGGCCCAGCATTACAAGCACATTGTCTACAGACAGGGAAATGAAATACAGTCATTTGTAAGATAATGACAAGGTTACTATTTTTATTATTCCTATTTTTCATTGAAAGAAGGAGGAAGATGCTATCAATTGTACAATAAAGTAGGACTGGTTATAGTCTTCCTAATAAAACAGAGATTCCAGTTATTCTCAGTTCAAAGTAACTACCCTGTGCATAACAACAAATCAAGTGACAATCGGAACATGTTTTAGTATCAGATGTTCAAGAGGAAGTCGCTGTTGTTGCATTGGTTTTAATATTTGTACATAAACACTGATTTTTTTGAGCATTATTTTGTATTTGTTGTACTTTAATACCTGGTGTACAGTTCCAGAAATAAATGTCTGGAAACCTTTCTTTACTTGTAAAGCTCTTCGTGCATCTGCACTGTGCTTGCTACTTCATTTCCAGAGATATTTAGCAGTAACTCTGAATGCACTTTAAGAACTCTGGGTGCCACCAAAGCTACCATAGGTACCACATACTACCATGCACCTGGTGGTGCACAGAGGAGTGCAAAATGGAGCACGCAGTGATTCTGTTAGCTACTGAGTAATGGTTTCCCTCGGACTTTGAAACATTAGGGCTTAAGTATAGCAAATCTCAGATGGGGCTTAAATGTAGCTTCAAAGTAACTCATTGTAGCAGTGTCACCCAGTGTTCGGGCTACACTGTAAGCTGTAGGGGAACACGTACCTGTTCTGTGGGGGAAGAAAATTCGCCCCAATTTGTAAATCCATGTCAGACTGGATTACAGCTGTGAATACAATAATTTTACTTGGCTTAGGCCTTAATGTTGTAATGCTTTTTGCCCTGATTCTCCTGTCCTTCAAGACAACAAGCACTAACCCTAGAGCTTGAAAAGCTCTAAGATCTTGCCAATTGTTGTCAAATACCAGATGGAGTTAGTGGATTTCTTTCCTAGACTCAGCACGCTTGTTTTGACAGTGGCTGGCACAGTAAATCTTCAGGTAAAGAAATCATTATTTTTTAATTAGGAGTGCTAGCTGATACAATTCTGAACAGCAGAAGTTGTAATTTGCCAAGTAATGAGCTTTGCTTCCCCTGATGAAGAGATACAAGGGTGTTCTAATGATGGTCACTAAAATCTGCAAAACAAAATACCTACCCAAAACACTTCAGTTAAAAGCTGCACCTCCCTTTTTTATTAGTTGTTTAGCATAAGGATTGATGTTAGAATGAATTACTGACCCCATCTAGTTCTTGTTCTGATGCAACTAATTGTTAGCCCTGCAGTGCTGGAGTCTCAAAAATGGTTGTAGTCTAGTATACGTATATTTAATGTAAACTTCTCCCCTCAACTCAGTTACTTAACTTACACTTCCACTAAGGAAAGAAACATTAGTTTCTGCCACTAAAAAGATCAGTTGAAGTCCTTACGATGCTTAGGCAACAAATAGCCAAGTCATAGAATCACAGAATATGCTAGTTGGAAGGGACCCATCAGGATTATCAAAGTCCAGCTCTGGCCCTGCACACAGTACTCCAGGAGTCACACCATGTGCCCAAGATCATTGTCCAGATACTTCTTGAACTCCATCAGGCTTGGTGCCGTGACTACTGCCCTGGGGAGCCTGTTCCAGTGCCCAAGCACCCTCTGGGGGAAGAACCTTTTCCTGATATCCAACCCAAACCCCGCCTGACACAGCTTCAGTCTTGTCATGTCACTGGTTATGAGAGTGAAGAGATCAGTGTCTGCCCCTCCTCTTCCCCCCCTGGAGATGTTGAAGACCACAGCTTCTCCAGGCTGAACAGACCAAGTGACCTCAGCTGCTCCTCATACAGCTTCCGCTCCAGACCCTTCAACATCCTCATGGCCCTCCTCTGGATGTTCTCTGTTAGTTAAATGTTGTTCTTGCATTGTGGCACCCAAAAGTGCCCCCAGCACTCGAGGTGAGGCCGCCCCAGTGCAGAGCAGAGGGGACAATCCCCTCCCTTGCCCGGCTGGCGATGCTGTGCCTGATGCCCCCCAGGACACGCTCGGCCCTCCTGGCTGCCAGGGCACTGCTGGCTCACCTTCAACTTGCCACTGACCAGGACCCCCAGGTCCTTTCCATGGCACTGCTCTCCAGCCTCTCATTCCCCAGTCTGTCTGTACATCCAGGGCTGCCCCATCCCAGGTGCCCAGAATCCAGCACGTTCCCTTGTTGAATTTCACATGGTTGGTGATTGTCCATCTCTAATTTTTTGAGGTCTTTCTGCCCTTAAGGGAGTTAACAGCTCCTCCAAATTCAGCGTAATCAGCAAACTTACTTAGTATTCCTTTTTGTCCTTTGTCCAAGTCATGTATGACGATGTCAAAGAGCACAGGCCTGAGGATGGAGCCCTGCACAACCCCACTTGTGACAGGTCACAGGTCATACATTCAGTCTGATGTCACCCCTTGCACTGTAACCCTTTGTGCCTGACCTGTCAGCCAGTTGCTCACCCATCACAGGATGTGTTTGTCCAGCTGTGAGCTGGACATACTGTCCAGAAGGGTCCTGTGAGAGACAGCACTGAAAGCTTTACTGAAATCCAAGAAGGTCACATCAAGTGGCTTCCCTTGATCGTGTGCTACCTTGTCATAAAAGGAAATCAGGTTGAACAAGCAACAAGCAGGACTTTTCCCTCTCATGAAGCTGTGCTGTGACCAGTGACTGCATTATCCTCCAGCTACTTTTCAGTACTTCCCAGAAAAATCTTTTCCGTGATTTTACTGGGCACTGAAGTGAGACTGACAGAAATGCAGTTTCTGGGTACTCCTTCTTGCCTTTCCTGAAAATCAGGACATTTGCCAACTTCCCGCTCTTGTCCCACAGCATGGCTGCTCAACCCCACCCACGCCTTTGCTATGGTTAGCATGCGCCTGCCTGCTGTGCCAACAGGCCTGACATGCACAGTCCTTTAAGGTGGCAGAACACTATCACTCCCTCTTGCTGCAGTTCCTGACACAGTTTCCTGTGTTGCCCGGTGAGCTCCAGAACGGGAAGGGGGAGGAGCAGCCAGCAGGGAGCAGACCAGCCTTGGCAGGCAATGAGATGTCCAGCAAGTACAGTATCACCTTTACGTGCAAAATAGAATTGCCTGAAATCCCAGCTTTGTAAGACCCAGGGAGTCAAATCAGCAACTCTTGAGACCACCTATGGGCTTCCTGCTCTCTTGCTCACTCCGGCCCCTCTATGAGCTGTTTCATCTCACTGGAATAGGAGAGAACAAAACAGGAGAGAAAGCCTGGGGGGGTGCTGGTGTTACCGTGCTTAGGAAGTCAGATCAGCTCATGGGAGGGTCTGATGAGCAGCAGCCAGGAACAGCAGCTTTAAGAGCAAGGGAAAAGGGACAAATAAGCAGCAGCACACACACTCACACCTTTCCCGCTCTCCTCCTTCCACGGTGACATGGGAGTTGCCTGGGGAACTACAGCCCCTACACTAGGAATACTGCACGTGCCCTTGATGTCCAGCTTCCTCCACAGACCAAGAGGTCCCAGTAACCTCCCAGAGAGCTGGGGAGAAGGGTCAGCTCAGGAGAGAAGGGATCCTCAGAGTCATGGCAGATGACCACCCCCTTAGACTGGTGATCACTGCTCTGATCCCTTACCAATCACAAGGAATGTCACTAGAAGTCACCCCATGCCCCAAGCATCACTATAAAACTTGCGGAACCCATGCTGAGCTAAATGCCACTATCTCAGAGTTCTGCTAGTAAGCTCCTGCTGAAATAGCCAGGCTCCATGGCAGTGAAGGACTTCCAAAGGAATGTGACAGGCAATGTTCAGGCTTGGAAGCAGCCAAAGTAATGGAGACACCACAAAGCTTTGCATTCTGAAAAAATGATGCCTCAGCAGCTAAGCAGGGCACCCTGGCTGCCCCAACCACCACCCAGTTCATAAGAGCACACCATTTCCCAGCTCCTCCTCTCCCATGAGCTTATGCCAACCACAAATTCATTGGGAGGCTTGCTTGGACTTTTGCACTGAACACTGGTTTCATCTTTCTGAAGGCAGTTTGCAGATAGCAGCAAAAATTACCATGAGAATAGCTGGCCCTGTTTATACCAGAAACTGATAAAAAATATACTGCAACCTTGGTTGGCACTGTTTCCTCCAGCTACACTGTAACATGAAGTCCTCTTGCAGAACAAAAGCAATGGAAGTTGCCACATGCCAGGAAACTTACAGTGATCACTGAAATCAGGACTGGACGCGTGCTTCTTCCTAACCCAGGACAGGCACAGCTAAGCCAGTGGCTCAAGATGACCTCAGCGTGATAGCGCACGATGCAGGCACAGCTGAGGGGCCCATCAGCATGGGTCCAAAATGGCCTTCATGTAAGATTAGGGCAACTGTCTGCACTGTTGTGTTTTTCAGAAGCAAGCTGATACCAAAGGGGTCAACTTCAACCTACTAGAACACGACGTCGTAACTACCGTGAGCTATGAGGATTAGCATCATATATTATTATACAATCCAAGAGGAAAGTCCTTTTTATGAGCTGTGTCCATTTGAAGCACAGGAAATTAAATGGAAAAATACTGTAACAGTCCCAGTTACAGACAACTGTGCAATGGAGTAGATTAAATGACATGTCTAGAACTTGGGTTTCAATCTTATGAGCTACCCTATGGACAGCTGAACACCAATATGCAGAAATATCAACAACAACAGACAGGTGAGAACCTTATGAATTAAATGGTTAAACCTTCACGTGTGCATTGAATGTGGACTATTTTCGGAGAAATTCAAGCCTACAGCTTGCTCTCTGGATGGCAAAACTACAGCTCTCCCTTACACAAAAATGATGATGAAGCTTGAAGTACAGGCACCCTACATGTTTTATTGACACAGATTTCTTCTGTCTTGAATCTATCAATTCAGCTGACAACAGTGTAGTAATTTGAAAAAAGTTCTTCTCCTTGCTTGATGTCTCTGAGAGCAACAAGAACTACACACCTCAGGTGGCTGTAAAATAAGAAGCAAAACATGTAAAAGTGAACAGTTATATTTTCTTTTGAATTGTTTTTAATTCTGCATTTCAAGAAGCTAAACCAGTGGCCTTGTCTAGATTAGTTCAGTGAGTAATACACATAATGCAGGGCAGGAAACATGGAAAAACAACACTGGAATACAGACAGCGAATATAAGCAAAACCAGTATTATTACCATAAAAACCACAGCCTATGTGGGTATGCAAAAAATGTTTCCGCTCAATTGTTCCACACAATCATTCAGAGATGAAAAGAATTAGTCAAGAGACACACTCACTCAGACAGGAGGAAAAGCTTCAGCAAAGTTGATGCAGCCGAAGCCACTCCTGTGGACAGGCCTGTCGCAGGCGCTGGCCGGCTAAAGAGTCTCTGCTAAGGCCCAACACCACCCAGGAAGACAGCTCTGAACTGCACCAGAGACCTGCTGCCATCTGCAGTGACGTGTCAATTATTCATGAACTCCAAGCTGAAATCAGGGGTGGCAGGCAGTTTCTCACAGACATACGCAGAAACCCACCCCTCTAAACTTCCTTTTAGTAAAATGACCATGCCCTAAAGCTGAAGTGCCTGTTCTAGGAAGGAGAGCACATGCTTCTGATACTGATGAACCAGGAAGTGGAAAACAGCATCAACCCAAGTCTCTACTACTAAAAATTTAGTGTGAAGCCCTTTTGAAACATACAAAACAACAAGGTAAATAAGTACTGAGAATTCTTTCATAAAATACAGCAAGATCTAGAAACCAGATTATCTATACTGTCAGCATTGTATTCACCAGCATCAAAACAAGCACCTAGAAGCAGATGGGATCTTTTGTCTGGTGGCTGTACACTGGGAGAAATGATGACTGGAAGACCATATTTTCTTGGACAGATTCCAAGCAAGAGCAAAATTCCCCTTTCCTGAAGTGATCCCATAGCTTATGTGCTTTCACTTCAAGTACAGCATCCAGGCTTCCTGGGAATTTAGTTCTACTGCTTATTTTATTAGCATTTATTTAATGATCTGCAGATCCCAAGTGCATCTTTAACCTTGATTCAATAAATTATAAGTTTAATCAGAAAAGCCATTTTTCCCATATGCACCATAACTTCCTCCAATAAAATTTCAGAGTATTTAAATAACTCCAGAATTACATTAAAAGTTCAGATGATCTGCTCTAAGATTCTTGCACATTCTTGAAATGAAGAGAATTATGTGAGAAAGATTTCCGAGTGTTTTAATTTCTGAAAAAAGGTGGACTTTCAGGTCATAACCAGGATGTTGTAAATTTAATAACTGTACTGGAAGTCCATGCCTTTATATTGCACATTACTTCACTTGTCTCAATACAATTTTAGGTTTCTTGCAAATTCATCTGCTTATTTGTCATATAAGCAGCAGACATGAAGAACAGAGAGTAAGAAGCCTAAACCTCCATTACCTCAGAAGGGCTTTGATTGGTCAAGGCTGAAGCAGATTTGAAATAGGTACTGAAAAACCTCGGTACTGTAATACAAGCCAAGTACAACTAGTGCTTTATGGAATTCAGAAGAATTGCACTATAGTGCAACAACTGCTTGTAAAACTCTCTTCAGAGCTATGCTGATTTCATTTGTGAAAATGTGGAAAAACGAATGAGGAGTCTTGTAATTAAAATTAAGTCTATACAGAGAGGTAACTCTCCCATACACTTGCACACTTATGTAACTCATCTTCGTATGGTTTGTTACTTTTTAACTATGTTTGTCACTTTTTAACTATGTTTGTCTTTTCTTTACACATGCAATATGGATCATACAAATCTACAAGCTCTTTAATTTGCTGCCAACCTCTCTATGTCATGGCTATAGAAGATGTTTGGAAGATACTGTTTCAGTTCTACTGGAAAATGTCCTGGCACATCAAATTCTTGATAGCACACGTTTGCTGCTTTTTCTAGGAATAAAAAAAAAAAAAGAAAAATATTATTAGATAGGGCCCAAAGATGTGTAAAAAAATCAAATGCACTGCTACAGGAGTACCAGACACTTCATCAAGCCTGAAAACCATTCCACCGTTGGGAGGTACTGCACTCCTCTGAAGCCCTATTTTGAATTACACAAGAGGTATGCAATCAGCTATAATCAGCCCAATTATCAACATGTCTATGAAGAAGCACAACTTGCTTAGTGCCAGGAGTAGCTTACAGCACTGCTAAATGTTCCAAAACCACAATTACTTACTTTAACAATAAAAAATTATTGAAAAAAATTTTCCTGGTGGCAAAACATGTCAGAAATACAGGCAGGGAGAAAATCACCACTTACATAGACACTGGACTTAGAAAAAGCATTTTCAAGGGACAGCCATATATCTCCGCGCCAGTCAACCCTCAGTTTACTTCTCCAGCAACCTTTCTGAATGCTACCTGGAGGTAGGGCATCTTTAGTGTAATGAAAGCCACTTAGAAGCTGAGTATGGTATCAATGCAACTTTCTGCACAGTACAACTGTTCCCATGAGTTACTAAAGATCAACAGTGAGACAGAATAACCAGATCCCTTCTTCAGGTCCAACAAGTGAGATTACACCAACCGTTTCCTAGATTTTGTGCATAAATGTAAGGAAGTCTAAAAAACAATCTTACAGTTCAAACTGAGCAGTGATAGAATCCTACTGTACATGTCACTGTGTGTAGTTTTCTCATGAAGCCTCCTGGAACCAAACTGGGGAACCTGATCTGCAACTCTGTACTGTCTCAGTCCGGTGGTACTCTGCCAGATATCCTTTACCTACCATTTCACATTTTGGGGTGTGTGCTTTTCATTCTACATACCAGGAGGGAAACTGGGGGGTCAGTGAGAAAAGAACAAGCACATTTGAAGTGTTGCTGCAATGAAGGATTCCAACACGCAGCTGTAACAAAAAGCCTCAGAAACTTTTTACCCCCTAAGTGTTTTAAACAGTACTACTGCCCCCCAAGATCAATATCCTATTCTCTGTGCCACTTTCAAAAGAATTTATATCCATAAAGCCAAACATACTTAGAAAATTTACCTAGCAACTTACCATGTGAGCAGTTGTTGACATACTGTCCCACTGCCAGTGGGTTTTGCAGGGTGGCTGTGAGCCAGCTTTCATCACTCATTTGAAAAGGGCCAAGTTGATCTCTCCTGCTGCAAGACCTGAAATGCGCAACAGCGTTAGCATGGATTGTGGCTCCTTCGCCTAACAGGTTATCTTACTTCCTCTGCAGGAATGGCCACACTCACTGCACAAAGTTAGAGCTGCCCAACCCACCTGGGGTGGGGGGCACGCGCATAGACCAACACCTCCCACTACTCTATGGTGTCCTTCAGACTCTGGTGGAAGAACCTGCACAAAACTACCACACCCTCTTCCAGAAATCAACACCAAATGTTACCATTACAGAAGTATCAACACCTTTCATTCACTTCTAAAAATACAAAGACTCATTACAATACTAGCTTCAAACTCATTCCAGAAATTAAAATCTGGTACCAGTAGGTATTAATAATCAAACTAGGTATTTTATCATTTTGCTAGTTCATGTCTTATTTAAGCACGAATTCCAACAAATCATATTTTAAGGTACACCAAACCAGTCCAGGTTAGCTGTGTCACGGGACGTTCAGACTGGGCATTATGAAAAGACTCTTTACTGAGAGGGTGGCTGGTCACTGGGCCTCTGGGGAGCAGTCACAGCACCAAGTCTGTCACAGTTCAAGGAGTGTGTACACGATGCTCTTAGTCATATGGTTTTAGGCAGTCCTGCAAGGAGCAGGGAGTTGGACTTGATGAACTGAACTAGGCAGGCTTGATTAACAGCTCAGACACATTTCAGTACTTTTATGCTACTTCCTACTCTATTAAAACTATTTTCTGTACAGGAAGGTCTCTGTACATCAAAATGCATCTCACCGATGACACAGATGAAGACACAAACACATAATGGGTCACATCCAGCATCTCCCAGCCTTGTGCTGTTTGCATTATGAGATACATGCAGATGGATGACAATCACATGCAACTCAGGGCAAGAAACACGGAACTGAGACAAGCACCACCCCTGTTTTAAATCAGATGAGCGACACTCCTCTGTTTCTTTTGCTTACCTGTACACTGATCTGGACAGTCCTTTATCATTCCCATCAATAAGGACACCATCAATGCACCTAAAAATAAAGGGATTGCCAAGGGACTGGAAAAAGATGGGCTCATGTTTTCTGTATACTGTACCTGTTGCAAAAGACATATTATTTCAGAAGAAAGTAAGTTAAATGTCACAGTGGGCTTTCAGTCCCCTCCGCACAGAAACTCAAAGGAGAGAGAGTGGGTAGGAGAGAAGTTCCCTCTCACTTAGTGACAATGATATTTGAAAACCTACAAGCTTTCAGACACAACTTTTTGGGATGTAAAAAATATATTCCAAAGGGAGAAGCCTCAAAGGAAATCATAGAAGGCCTGAATCGAGTGTCTTTGGGAGAGGGCGATAAAGCCTCACAGCCAACTGGCGTGCTTCAGAGAC
Organism: Machaerirhynchus nigripectus; assembly: GCA_013397975.1. Taxonomy (NCBI): domain Eukaryota; kingdom Metazoa; phylum Chordata; class Aves; order Passeriformes; family Dicruridae; genus Machaerirhynchus; species Machaerirhynchus nigripectus. Next base: position 6,509 of record VZRQ01004353.1, on the reverse strand, counting down.
AAAAACATCAGGTGATACTTGTTCAGGAAAATACAGCTGAAGATACTAAGCCATTTTGGTACTACTGTGTCAGGACTCTGAAAAGCACACATGGATTCAGCAAAGACTCTGAAACATCTCCCTCCACTACCCAAGGATTTTGTTTGGTCCAGGAGATGGAAAACGACAAACCAAGAAAAAATTGGTTCAGCAGACTGTTTCCCAAATCTGAGGAGAGCATTTAAGCTGCCATGACTTCCAAGCACAGAAAAGCAACAACTGACTGGCTTGTCATTTTTCATGAAATCGTTGTCCTGCATCCCTCACACCCACTACGTCTTCAGCACCTCTCTGCAAGAAATCCTGCACTGCAATCTCAGAAGGAGCCAGGCAAAAGGCCACACGCAGGCTGCGCTCCCTGTCCACACGGTCCCATCCCCAGCCTGGCAGGTTCCTTCATTAACCTGAAAAGGCATTTCAACAGCCCATCCTCTTGTTTTGCCAGAAGAGCTGTTCGAGGAGACACTTCATGAGCCTATGCTCACATTTAGTATGTGCCTGAAATTTGAAGCAAGCTGCAAAAGTGGCAGGCTCACTCAAAGTCACTTCACAATTAGTCAGCTGACAAGTAATCAACGGTAATGGCCAGGCACTCCGAAAAACCAGTGAATGCCTGGGAGCCTGGGCTGCTCCCGATCCTGCACTGCTGGCACAAGCCAGAGACCACCGAGAATGATTTTGGTGACAGATGAAACAGAAACGAACCCAAAGCAACTCAGCAGAGTCGCTAGTTCGGCCATACTGACAGAATTACAAACCTTTTTAAGAAATGTATGCGAACACAGTTCCAAGAAATGAGGAGAAGTACTAATTTTTCCAAACATATTTCATGGAATAGGGTTCTGCTAAAAGAAGATTTTATTTTAATTTTCCAATTTGTACTTCTGTACTTTGAAGAAGTTCATGCAATTGTCTACTGACCTATGTGGAGATCTCAAAACCTCATTTTGCAGATCCTGAACCAAAACAGAAACCCCAAGGAATTAAACTGTCCTGTTCATCTACTTGAAATTTCTCCTATACATTCGCGTTTAAATAATCTGGAACAGCTTTTGTAGCTGCTGCAAAATCAGACTCTCAGTACTCAATTTTTTTTATAAACAAAATTATCCTTCCCAATACTGTTCTTCTTATTTCCAAAATAACTCTAGATAGTTTATAAATATTCCCAGGTAGCCTAACTGGTGATTTTGTTAAGGATAGAAATAAAACCCATAAAATAAAAATTAATGTTGATCTTTAGCATTCCATGATCAGATGCTTAGAAGTTCCATCTAACTTAATCAAAAATAAAAACATTCCATTACCAGGATACATAGACACAACCGTCCCTTTCGGTACAAAACCTTTGGTAACAAAGACTCCAGTTCCAGCAGACACCAGGGAACTTCGGTCTCTGCTAACAGTGAACCCAAGGGTGTTAAACAAAACTTCCTCAGGACTAAACACGTGCTGCCCCTGATGGGTACAAGAATTTACTTTTGAGCACTTCTGCTCCACAGTCAGTAACTCCAGATATTGACACTTGACTTCTGGAAGTAACGCCAGAATATCTGCTTGTCTACTGAAGTCATTTATGAACAGAGCTTTAAATGCTTTCAGTAGTGTTTCAAAGACATCTTTATCAGCAATAATTTTGTCTTGAGAGCTTTCAGGAACATATCGAAGGGTCCTGTAAAGAAAATAAAATATTTTTGAATTAAAAACATATTATTAGTATTACTTTTTTCCCAAATAGAGAAGAGCCATTTTGCAGCATCAGTAACTTAGATGCACTGTTGTTTTAGAAAACCCCAAACTTTTTTTGATATTTTTTCTAGCTACACCCACTGTTTATAACACTAAAAACACCATAAGAGACTGTTTAAACCAGTACCTGTTCTACTCTAAAACCATCATCTCTGAGTATTTACCACAAGTAAGTTAAATCCTACCGAGCTCAGTGAAAAGCGCACCAAAACTGAAGCCTAATTATCATAATTTTTATTTTAAAAATAGTTAATTGCACTTTAAATTAGGTGAGACAAATATTAGGCGCGCGAGGAAGGTTTTAATTTAGTTACTTGTTTAAATTTTGTTATTTATAACCATAACGTCATAATAGTTTAAATCCAAACACTACTTTCATTATTCAACTAGGGCATACACATCCTACCGACAAGAAATTATGTATCTGTGTATCTTCAGCGTTAAACACCGTTTAAAAGTATCTGACTACGAACTTCATGCCAGCCAAGAGGCAACCAATGCTGAAGCACTTCTGAGTGACAAACCCGAGTGAGCTCCTGCGGCGCCCCAAACCCGCGCGAGGAGGGGCAGCGGGGTCTGGGCTGGCGCCCGGGACCTTCCCCCGCGCCTCACCTGCGCTGGCGGCGGAGGTTGAGGGCGAGCCAGGGCA
>VZRQ01004350.1:634-12504 GCA_013397975.1 Machaerirhynchus nigripectus | reverse complement strand
TTCCTGCTTTTTCCTCAGCTCTCGGCTTCTGCAGCGGGGAAGAGATTTACATTCCTTTGCTTTTTTAGCTAGCCTGCTAGCTGAGTTAAGAAAGTTTTTTTCCCTGGGACTTTGGCTTCTTCTTCTTCTCTTCTGGACTGTTTAGCAACACCAGAACATCACCGGGAGGCCCTACACCATGGCCTGGAGGGGCCCATGCTGAACCCCAGCTCCGGAGAGGAGAGAGCCACACCCACAAAGGACTTTGAAAATCTTCCCAGGTCTTCATCACAGCGAGAGGTTTTATTATTTAACATTATTCTTTTTCCATGCCTGCATGCACTTTGCTTGTTAAATAAATAGGTTTTTGTCACTTTCCTCTGAGGAATTTCTTTCCGAACCTGGTGGGGGAGGGGCTGCTGAAATCTGCCTTCTATTAGAGGATACGTTCATTTCAGACGTTTTATCTCCAAATTTGTCCCTAACCAAGACACTTGTTCATCACAAGGCATGTCTGCAAAGATTATTCCAGGTTTAATAGAAAATTTATTCTGCAGCAGGTTCTGGATCCAGATAGCTTATCTACATCATTCTCAGTGTGCAGAACCACACACCTACAGAAAATGTCCTCAGTCTTCTCATTTCTGCTGCAAACTTCCAGAGCTGCGCTTGCGGGCTCCCTGATTTCAGCAGAGAGGCTGCGCAATTCATTAATTTGCTTGGTGTCTCTCTGACCTGTACTCATGTTGTTAGCCTTTTTGCTGCTATATGGTGAAGGAGTTTGTTTGGAGTTATTACTGCCCATTACAACAAACACATGTTCAAAAATTATTTGCTGATGTGATTATTTTTGAAATAACCGAGTTTGACTGGGGGGAGCTAATATTCATGCTAATGAAAGAAGGCGGAAATGCTGAAAGAAAAGCTGATAGTTCTTTTTATAGAAGCTAATAATTAAGATATCACATTAAAAAAACCCTGCCAAAACCCAAACACATGATTTTTAGCTTTATGCAGAAAGAGCATGCAAGTACAACTCTTTCATGAGTGCTTAGAGTACTATGTATACCTCCAAACCAGAGAGATGACACTAAATTGCATCAAAGTCAGGAACAAAGCAAAAATCAATATATAATATAGTGTGGTCTTTTAAATGGACATATCAAAAATATACCAAATCCTGAAAAATATAGAATATAAATATGACTAAACAAATACAAAGCCATGGATAAACATATGCTTTATCAAAGATCAAAATGCATTCCACAAATGAGCTGAAGAAACATGTGGACATATGGCAGAAGTGGGATCAGAGCTAAAGGAATTTAAAAATTTTAGGTGGTTTAAATGGTAACCAGAGTAAGCCTATATGCTGCAAAGTAATATTATGCATGCAGTCTGTGAGAAGAAAGCATTGATTGATGAACTCTAAGACCTTGCCTCTAATCAAGATATTTAATTAAATTGCACAATGAGAGAGGTGTAAGACCATATGAGTATAGTGAGAAAAGGAAAATCAGGGAAAAGTGAAGTAATTTAGCATACCAAACCTCCATAAAAAGTTTTGTTCACTGCAAACTCGGGATTCATTCATTGTTTTAACATACAGAAACTAATTTTAACAAAGCAGGATGTGGTTTGCTGGTAGACATTATGAGACTGATATCATTGGAAAAATTAGACAAGTTTTTGGGTGCACAAACTTGGAAATCAGTCTTGATTGCCTGAAAGTTTGGTCATTTCTTAACATAGCAGATATTTAATAAAATATATTACTTCTTCCAGAAACCCATGTCCCATCTTTGTCCTTTAGACCATCATGGCTATGACAAAATACCATTCTGACAAAGGCATGAAGCAATAATTTAATAATAATGCAACAGTTCATTTTACTAATCAGATTAGCCATTACCCTGTTAGATGTTTGCTATGGAACATAGCATCAAGAAAATGAGTTCTACAAGAACAAAACTGGCTCCAGTCCTGTCAACTGACATTTATAAACCAAAATTCAAAAGGCTATTTTCTAAATCATTTAAGTGCTCCCGGTTTATGGACATACTCAAGAAACTTATAACTTTCTTTTGTTCCTTGGTAATTTGCTTCCCTTCCACACCATACCCAGGGTCTGTTAAACGTGTTTGGTGCTAATTTGAAACATCTCTTTAAGAGGAATGCATATAGGCTGTACAGATACAATCCACAAAAAGAACTACAGTATCTGACTTATCTATGACAAAATTAAAAGATAGCTGAACTGGTCTTGTTCATCTGAAAGCCTGTGGGTGTGTGTAGACATGCATACATACACACACTAATACATTTGTATAGTGGTAGGAATCTCTTGGTAATACTGGAACAGATTTCACTTTGGTTGAACAGCACAGCCTTGTGACATATATATACAGTACTCTAATTATATGCCTTCCTATTTATACTATAGAACTAATGTACAGCTACCGAGATTTATTCTGTTCCCATGAGCAGTAGTTCCCCTCCCAAATAATTCTGTCCACATTTACTTCAGGCTTACTCCATTTTATTTGCAGTCACATCTGAAACATGGATGATTCATCCAATGATCAGTCAATCCCTGAAACTACTGGCCCAGGAATGTAAACCTAACTCAAAATTTGGTAATTCTGGTTTGTTTTGGAAGGACTGCTCCTGTCATTACAGATATAATGCTGATGGACTAGTTCTTATATGGTTAAAAATGGATCAGAAGTTAGACTAATCTGTCTTCCTTGCTGGGGCCAAGGAGATTTACAGAAGCAATGCAACCCATATGTGTCATATATGAGATGATGCCAGGAGGTTTTTGAAGTTTAAGAAATGATGCCAGCATAGGCTTAAAGCATTACATAGGAAGACAAAACATAGGCTTGTAACTGAAAAGAAAGAGTAGGAATAAAAATTGGTAAATCCATGTCATTATCTCTTGGGGAGACAATGATTTTGTCCAAGATCCAAAATGAAGTTTTATATTATTATAATCTGCTCTTTGGGAGATATATTTTTGCAGGCACAACACAATAATGAACTTAGGTCATGTCTTATCAGGAGCTAACAGTGCCAGCCTGAGCTGTGACTAGACAAAACTACAACTGCTACAGCTGTTTTCCTGCACATACACCAAAGGGGGTTTGACTATGAGTCAATCACTTGATGCTATAAATATCTGTAGCCCCGTTGGGCCCATTGAGCTCTCCTGTATGGCAGCAGGCTGCATGGTGGTGATCTCTCCCTTAATAGGGATGCCTCTCAAGGTTACTCCTTGGGTTTGAGAGACCTCTTACCCAGCAATATCTAGAACAAGGTAAGCTACATTTTACATTAGGCCTAAAAGTATATTGTATGCTGGTGATGTCTATATATACAGCTATAGCTTAATTATTAGAAGTGTACTAAGTAGTAGTGTTTGACCACCATCTAATTAATGGTTAAATCATCATTTAAATCACTGTTTAATTACTATTCAATTATTGCCTAATCACCATTTGATTACCATTTCATTTTCATTCAATCATTGATTAATTATCATTTGATCATAGCTTAATCATTAATAAAACCTTTTTCGTTAACCCCATAACAATGACTTCTCTTAATAATTTACCTACGACACTCAGAAGCATTATTCTTCCAAAAAGCAAATCAGATCTCATTCATATATTATATGAATGTGAATATATATTATACCCAGGGAACTACAGGCTGGTCAGTCTCACCTCCATGCCTGGCAAAATCACGGAGCAGATCCTCCTAGAAATTATGCTAAGGCACATGGTAAATAAGGAGGGGATTGGTGACAGCCAGCATGGCTTCACTAAAGGCAAATCATGCCTGACAAATTTGGTGGCCTTCTATGAGGGGGTTACAGCAGTGGTAGATAAGGAAAGGGCAACAGACATCATCGACCTTGACTTGTGCAAAGCAATTGACACTGCACGGCATCCTTGTTTCTAAACTGGAGAGACAGGGATTAGGTGGATGGACCACTTAATTGATAAAAAATTGGCTGGATGGTTGCATTCAAAGAGTTGTGGTCAATGGCTCGATGTCAAAGTGGAAAGCAGTGACATGTGGTGCATTGGGACTGGCACAGTAACATCTTTNATGGATGGAGAGCAGCCCTGTGGAGGACTTCGGGGTGTTAGTGGACAAAAAGCTCAACATGTCTCAGCAATGTGCACTTGCAGCCCAGAAAGCCAACTGTATCCTGGACTGCAACAAAAGAAGTGTGATAAGCAGGTTGAAGGAGCTGATTTTCCCCCTCTGCTTTACTCTGGTGAGACCCCACCCGGAGTGCTGCATCCAGCTCTGGGGCCCTCAACACAAGAAAGATGTTGACCTGTTGGAATGGGTCCAGAGGAGGACGCTAAGTTGATCTCAGGGCTGGAACACCTCTGCTATGAAGACAGGCTGAGAGAGTTGGGGCTGTTCAGCCTGGAGAAGAGAAGGCTTCAGGGTGACCTTATAGCAACTTCCAGTACCTAAAGGGGGCCTACAAGAAAGCTGGAGAGGGACTTTTAACAAGGGCATGGAGTGATAGGACAAGGGGGAGTGGCTTCAAACTGAAAGAGGGCAGGTTTAGATTAGGTGTTAGGAAGAAATTCTTTACTGTGAGGCTGGTGAGGCACTGGAACAGGTTGCCCAGAGAGGTTGTGTACTCCCCATTCCTGGAAGTGTTCAAGGCCAGACTGGATGGGGCTCTAGGTAACCTGGTCTAGTGGAAGGTTCCCTGCCCATGGCAGGGGGGTTGGAACTAGATGATCTTTAAGGTTCCTTCCAACCTAAACCATTCTATGATTAATTTGTATTTTCCCCACACAATATTCACAGGGTCTTTTTGTCTTATTCGAACTTCCCCTCCCTTCAAACTAAAACAACAACGAATATTTCAGGACATGAAAACACCGTATGCAAACATAAAACATCAAAGGAATAGTTGAAACCTTTCACAACTTCAAACACAGTCGTATCTTATTTAACACAGGGTGATTTAGTTGCATATCACACCACTAACTGAACTATTATTTTCATATATGCAGCTTTAACAAAATAATAATAAAAAAAGAACAAGATAAATGCATTGTGATTTTTTTCACCTAGTGTCAAAGTGGTAGCATGTGTTCTATTGTATCCTATCCAATCATTTATTTTAAAATATATATACAATTTTCAAATATGCAGCATAGAAAGAAAGCACTAGTTTTTGTGTTCTGATCTTTGAGATTCTGTTACAATTTCAGGTAAACTTGTACCTCAAAAATGGAACTGCAATATTGCAAGTTCAATACAAGATGGAAAGACATACATAATTCTGAATACAATATTAAGCTTTTTAATACCCCTGTTACCTTTTAACTAATTTTTGAAGTGTTAAAGTTTTTTTCAGTTCTGAGAGTGTAGTTTATAAGTGTCAATAAAGACAAGGAGAATTTTTTTAACTACTACACCATTTTAAAGTCATCTTAGGTCATCTTAGATCGATTATTCGGTGTCCAAGTGCATGTGTAAATCCTGTCAATTTTTTCCTGGAAAATAATACAGGCAATTAATGAGAATTTAGCATCTTTTCTGCTTGCTGAAAACCAGTTTAAGTGGAATATTTTTGAATTAGAGCAAGTAACTCAATTTTTTTAATCTTAATTTTGTTTGTGTGCACTTCAAAACTGGTCCAAGTTAATTTATTCCTCCAGAACCATCTGAAGAAGTCTTTCCTTATTTTGACCAGCTCAGTTAAAGGTACTTGTATGTACATACATTTACTATCTTCCACATCCAAATAAACCAAGATTTTATTACAATACATAAACTAAAGATATGAACAGTGGAAGCAACGCAGCTACAAATCTACCAAAAAGATATCACAAAAGATTTAAAACATTTTTGACCACTTACAGAAGAGTAGCAATTACATGCACAAGGTCATAATGTATCAGTGCACCAAACAGGAAAATAAAGCACACAGCACTCACACAATGTAGTATTAGTATTAAATGGGCTTCTTAATAGGAAAACAATTTAATTAAAAGCTTTGCATGTACCTAATGGATGCAATGTAACTGGTGCTGGTGCTGTACTGCTTGATAAAATACAAACTATCTCTGGTCTTAAATGTGACAAGCAGCAGCACTAGTACAGAGATTGCATAGCTTCAGTAACAAAGTTACAATATTCCCCATTTTATTGCATTTTTAAAAACAACTTGGGGATTTAAAATTTTTGAATAGAGAAAGCACGTTTCTCAAGTAGCCTCAGTTTAGAAGTTGTTTAGTAAAACATTGTAAAAGAAGAAATGCGTTATATTTTAATGGAGAAAAGTGTATGTTTAGACAAATACACTCAAGTATAAAATTTAGCAGGTTTTGAAGGTGGAGATTTACCAGACAGGTGGAGAATTTGCACCAATATGTAGTATCAAGCTTGCAATAATTTTACAGATAAGCAAAGGATATAACTGGATTTTTTTTTTTGTTACAGCAAATCAAAACAGTGCAATACATCTCACAACTACAATTCATCACATTAACTTGTTTATAATCCAACACATTCAGCCTGAAAATTCAAGTCAAATCAAATTTTCATGAGTATTGTCTTTCACATCAGACACTAGATTGGCAGGTTCTTTTAAAGCATTATACCACAGATGGGCAATCATATCAGTAAAGTCAAACTCAATTTGGATTAAAATCAGCAAAACCAAAGAGAGGCTGGTCATTGCCAGATATTTAATACAAGTATCAGAAAATATTAAGTTTACTCTATATTTCAAATTGGGTGTCCCTTTCATTACTTTTGGGTTATGTTTTGTGATTTTAATTAATGAGGAGGGGTAGACATTTATATGTTTCATATATTTAGTTCCTTGTGCTTACAATTAATTGGAGAACGGTAATTTCGCAAGTGAATAGCACAATGACCTGAAGCATTATCACTACCAGTTATGATGCAACACGGGTTGTTGTGGTTCTTTTATCTGAGAAGAAGCTTTTGAGGAGAAATACCTGCCCAATACTAACTACAAGAAGAATGATTGCCTCCCCTATTGACCAATAGGCTACTCTTGTGTTTAAATCCTCTGCTCTGCTGCGGCCTTGTGCTTCTCTCAACCGGAAATGAGTCTGATAATCAATGACAGACTTCAGAGCTTCATGAATTGAAACACACGTAGACTCCATCTAGAGAAGCAAATAAATACACATGCTCAATTAAGAACTCTTCTAATGCTTGCTCTGTGAAGTTCTGTGGTTTGATAATTAAAATTAGGATTCACATAACTTTACAAATAAAAGATTATCTCAGTCCACTGTCAGACTGAAATACTATAAATCTAACATATTAATCAAGTTTTACACACAGGAATGTGACTGACTTAAGTACCAAAGTGTGCAAAACTGCAGATGTAATACAAAGTGATGCACTCTAAGAGCCAGAAACTGAATATTAAAATTCATGCATGTTTGGGTTCAAAAGTAAATATAAACACTGTATTGAAATATGCCAGTGATCTAACATTTGCTAATTCCACATACATTGGTAAAACAAGCAGTAAATCTTTCTTGAAATTTGGATAGCTAGTAAGCTTTTATATCATTAAGATTTGCATAGTAGATATTAAAACACTTTTAGATTTCAGAGGTATGTGATTCTTCATCACATAATACCCAAACTTCAGATTCCCAAAAGCCTGAAATCTAGATTGCTGACCTCCATATGTTCTTTTTGGCAGGAGATCCTTATATTAGTCACATATGTAAAAAGTGATTAGATAAAGGACAACTGTTATCTTTCAGTGTTCCTGGATGCTCCCTACCATATTCATATAATAAACACTCAAGACCAAATTGCCCAACTAAATGTGTCATCTTTCATAAAAATCACATTCCGTTTTCTAAAATGAAAAATCTTAAACCTTTTCAATATACGTACTACAGGCTTTCCAAGACCTAGATCTTTTTTACACATAAACCTCTTCCATTTTTGGTTTATCTTCTAAAAGTAAGTCAGTACCCATGATTGTTTAAAGTGAAATTTGGTAACAACTATAGCGTAAGAATGTTAGAATTCATGAAGTTACTGTTCCAAGTGAAGTTGGCTGATTTAGTTTTGGCAGAAGTGGCATAAAACTAAAGTTAATGAAGAAAGAAAAAAAACATTAGGAAAAAAAGTCTGGAGCATGAATACTGTTTTGCCACTTAAGTGTCTTATAAATTACATATCTAGAAGCCAGTTAGTATGACTGATTTTGTTCATTTGTTTATTTTGCTAAAATTCTCTTCCAATTTTAAAAGTGACAGCTACATAAGAGATGAATCATTCAAGTCTTCGCCTCAAAAAAGACTCTAAACTATATCAATAAAAAACCAAATTGTTCTCAAAGCTTCTCCAAAGTTCAGGAATTTTGAAAACCCTGATCCACTGATATTTTACAGTTTATAAAATCCACACTTCCACAGACATACAACCATGGCATTAAAAAGTTCCCTTAAACTCTAGGCCACTGTATATTTTCCCTAATTTCCACTTAATCACTTGGTAATTCCTCCTCAGCTCTGCATTCTATAAATCCTAATTTTCAGAAAAGGTTCACTTTTAGTAACAGGGTTTATTTTAAAGAAGCTCTGACCCATTCATTTTCAACAGTGATATAGATATCTAATGCAGTTGAATTTGAAAAACATTTCCTTCACTTAACAGTTACTGTCAAACACAATATTTTACCTGAGTAAGTGCAGTTGCTCTGTTCTCACTAGGAAACAGTGGTGGATCTTCTCCAACCTGGAAATCAAAGTACACGGTTTTGTGTGTGAAAGTAGAGAACTCATTGCTGAAGCAGAACTTGTATGTTCCATTTCTGGATGCAGTAAATGTGAAGCTATCATATTGTTTCTTCATCTCTTTGTATAATACAGCACCATCAGGACCTTCCAACTGACAGTCCACATCATAATGACCTCCAGTGATCACCTGAAAAAAAACCAAGAAATTGACTTAAACAGAACAAATATCCAGCTAGCGTTGCAAATTGTTTGATCTGACAAATGTTTTAAAATGCATTAATTTATAAATCTATTGAGTTTGAAAAAATCGTCATCCTATGAAAGACTCTCAGAACAATTTGAAATAAGTTTTTTTAATTGAGGATATGTAATGTCAACTATGTTTTCTAACAGTTTATGAAGGAAACTTTAGTTAGTTCGTTTTGAGATACTAGTAGTATAGCAAAGGCTAGAGTAGATGGAATTTGATGGGGCAAAGACATTACTGCAATTAATCAGTAATTTACTATATCCACAAGCCCATCCATACAATTTATTCAGCAAGTTGAGACTGCCAAAATCAATAAACCAGATCTTTTATGTACGACCTAAACTGTCTAACTAGCCTATTAGGTCAAGTTACTTTATGTTGCAGGAACGGCATATGTTCAGTAGAACAGGTACTACAGCCTGACTCATCACATCAACAGAGCAGTGTTCTGGAGGTTATGCTGCCTTACTCCTGCACAATAAATGACAGTAATTCTTTCTAACACCAGCATGTTCAAATTATATCTACAAGTAACTCAAAACTTCATTAGATGATGATAATTGTCAGTCTTTGATTATTGCTGATCCATAGCATGTTCTGTAGAATCACACTAGCTATCCTATCTCCACTACAAGAGCAACTGGCAGTTTAGGTATTCATAGCTTACTATTCTGTAGTGTGATTCTGATAGCTCTCAGGCTAGTAGTTAAATTTAATCATTGCTCCAAACTTCTTGCCTTTAAGATAAAGCATCCTAAAGGATGAAGAAACTTCTATCTAAAAGCACATCTCTTTTATATGCATACAGAAGCTTTCTAAAAAAATAGACATATTATTTGAAATATGTAAAGATCTATTCAAGCACATGCTATAAAGATTTGTTCAGAGGCACCAAGCAGCAGAAGCAACATTTCAGATAAGCTGTTTGCATAACAGCTTTAGTGCACACCAATTTATATCGGTATTAAACTCCTAATACTAACGGCAAAAGTGAAATAACAAGAGAGTCCCCGGGGGCCGAGGGAAGCACGGCGTACCTGATATTCGAGGGTGCACTTAGTGCCCTGGACAATCTCTTCGTAAAAACATTGTTTGGCGTTGTCAGGCAGCTCGAAAGTTATTTCGGAGGCCCATGCCGCGCAAGCTACCAGGAGCAGCGTCAGCCACCCCCACAGTCCCGTAGTTCCGTAGCCCAGTAAAAACATCACTCAGCGTGCAGTGCGGACTAATAGTAACAGAGTTTGAGCCGGGCGCAAAGAGGACAGCCCCGCATCGGAGGCCAGCAGGCGCAGAGCCCAGAGGAAGATGTCCGCGGCGCCAACCGATCACAACGGAGAAACTTAACTGAGGAAAAGCGCTGCGCTCTCAAGAGCAACCACGGCGCCTAGTACCGCCCTTACAGAAGCTCTTCCGGGTGAGCCCTCATAGTTTTATAGACGTGGTGTTCATCGTAGAAGGGAGTGCTCCCTGCCTCTCCCAGGCGCAGTTGCGCGTTTGCTGCCTGGAAACAGTTATCAGGGAGCATGACGGTTCGGCATCGCCTTGGGCCTTAGGCCCGGTCTCGGCCGTGACACCAGCGAGCCGAGATGGTGTCCACGTTCACAGGGACGACCCCTCGGCACCAGAGGTACCATAGCCGCACGCGCGAGGCCCACTCATCCCGGCTTTGTGCTGAGGGGTACTCAGATTATATAGCTAATTTAATTTTTAACTTCTCTCTGTCATACCTGCACCACACAGTCCAGGTTCCCCAATACATCAAAACTTTTGTCTCGATGTCCATTGTCTGCAACTATCCAGGGGCTAAACTGTTTTCGAATTCCCATAAGACGATTTAGAGATGAAATAGTGGACTCCCTTCTCTAAATGCAAGTGAAAAGGATCTTAAGTACTGTCTGTGATAAATGAATGTATGATAAATGTTGGCTTTCGCAAATATGGATTTAACATTCACTAGTGGTAATGTATTATGCAAAAATAGTGTTAAAGTATAGTTAAGTAGGAATAAGGTTAGAATGTATTGTAACCTCGAAGTAGTTGCAATATGTTAGAAAATGTAGTAATAAGTACATGATAATAAATGTCTTTAAGTTGATAAGCCACAGAGCCGAAGAGCAAGGCATGTTAAAGAGATAAAGGAGATAAGCCACAAGCATCCCAGGAAGTGTGTTATCTCGCAAAATTCACACCTCCCCAAAGAAACTGTCAGCTACACCAGGGGAGGATCTCTGCCCTCAACTCTGAGAGAATCCAGAGGATCTGAGAAGGCACGGTGTCGGGCTGGAGGGGGCAGAGATCAAGAAGTAGAGTGTAAATTACTTTTTGAGCTTAATGAATATGCAACAGTTTGAGAAGATACTTAAGTTCTCAATAGAATGAATGAAAGGGTGCCTCTGGCAATAAGCTAAGCGCCCAGCGCTGTTTTCTGTCTTTGTTTTACTAATGCACGTTCAATATTATACTGCTGAAATCTCAGCTTTCGAATTCGTTTATTTCATGTCTCTCTGTATATCTTCGAGTTACTGAATATACAGGGTTGAATTTCAGAGTTGGAGTCCCAACTTTCTATGTAGTTTAATTTATGTAATCTCTTTTCAGAAAGATTGTCTTGGTTTCGGCTGGGATAGTTACTTTTCTTCTTAGTAGCTGGTACAGTGCTGTGTTTTGGATTCAGAATGAGAATAATGTTTATAACACACTGATGTTTTGGCTGTTGCTCAGTAGTGCTAACTCAAGAACTTCTCAGCGTGTCATGCTCTGACAGTGAGCAGGTGCCCAAGAAGCTGGGAGGGAGCACAGCCAAGACAGCTGACCTGAACTAGCCAAAGGAATATTCCATACCATAAAACGTCATG
>VZRQ01004348.1:834123-844844 GCA_013397975.1 Machaerirhynchus nigripectus | reverse complement strand
CCTCCCCTGACACAACTTCAGGCTGTTCCCTCAGGTCCTGTCACTGGTCACCACAGAGGAGAGATCAGTGTCTGCCCCTACTCTTCCCCTTACGAGGAAGCTGTAACTGCAATGGGGTCTCCCCTCAGTCTTCCCCAGGCTGAACAGACCAAGTGACCTCATACACTTCACATACAGCTTCCCCTCAAGGCCCTTCACCATCTTTGTTGCCCTCCTTTGAATGCTACTACCTTAAAATGTAAACCTTTGAATGATGAAAGGTGAAAATCAGGTTGAGACGAAGGACTATGGTGTAAAGGGAAACAGTTTCACCTACAGCAGGAACAGTTTAATCACCTTGTTTTACAGCTCAGCTCTCTGTAAGTACGATGGTTTCTTCACCATTGCTCCAGCACATGGTTGGTGCTGTCCCATGTAGCTGCAGGTTCCAACCCAGATAAGAGACTGTTAATCCAAGTTATTACATGTTCCTAGAAGAAATGGATTGTTCAGAGAGCCAATGCATTGGTATCTCAGCCTAAACCTTTAATTGGCTCAAACATTTTGGTGTGTTGACAGTATTGGTGGAGAAGCCAAAGACACTGAATGTAATGACACCCTTCTGTCACTTCCTGCTCAGGTGTGCTGAAGGTGACTAAAAGAGCAAATTAGTGGGGCAGTCCATGCAGTTACAAAGAAAACAAATATGACTTCATTCCAAGGCTTGTCCAATAGGATAGTGCTATTGCATGTGGTAAATTACACATGGAAACTTAAGTATCTTCTTTGTAGGCAAACAGCATCTCCTTCACGTAGCTCATTACTATAGACTCAACCTGACCACATAAGAAGAACAGAAAACTTTTCTGTCTCCAGTGAGTTGGCATCTGGTTTTGAGAAAAGAATTTTGTGCTTTATATTTCTATAATAAGCCAAACAAATCATACTAATTCAAGAGTAATTGTGGATGCCAGACAAACAAGAAACACCAGCTTTAGATTGTCTTCTATAATTGGCAAAAGTATTATCCAGTTCTGACCATTTGGCATCCTTAGTTTTACAGCATCCTAGTAAAATCATTCACAATGGAAAAGGGAGGGAGGGGTGTTAATGGCACACAGCAATAATAGCCCTTTTAATGAATACTGTAATGACTGTGAACTCTACAGATTCACAAAGTCACTACACTTTACACAGTTCAAATGTGCTTCACATGGTCGGGTTCTCTCAGCTGTAGCCTCCTTTTCTTATTTGATTTCCCATACTTGTTCAGGATTTCTGGGAACTACTGGGAAGCCTAGCTGAGGAAAATTCCTAACACACTCAGGAGGAAAAGCACAACTGCTGACTCTGTGCAAGGTAGCATCTAATTTACATCGTTTTAAGTACACATCACACTAATCTCCAGCATCCCAGGGTAAGAAAGACAAAATTAATTTGCTCCACTGAGGACATGGACTACAATATACAGCTCTGAAACAAGACATGCTGGTCCACACTTCCACACATCCAGACAGACTCAACCTTCCTCACCCAAAGGTGCTTATCCATCAGCTGCCTTCCCAGCATGAATGTATTTCTGCTACACAACCCAGTTACTTCCTCCTTCTGCTCATGGAAAGGACAGGTGACAGAGTAAATACAGGAGAAACAGCTGCACAAGTCTCCTAGTGACTACCGCCAGCCTTGCGTGTTTGAAGTGTCTTCATTCTGCCCTGGTGTGCAGGTCTTAACTCCTCTTCTTGTGATTTTCAACAACTAATCTTTGTTAAAGTTGTTATTCTGGAAATAAAATAAAGTAGTCTGGGACTTTTACCTCTAAAAAAAGTGTTTTCTCCTCCAAAGTAAGCACTCCATGTCCCATGACAGACTTGTATTTTCAGTTACTGCATTACCTACTTTCTTCTCTGCCTATATAAATTGGACCTTCTTTCATTACCAGAAGAAAACACAGCTATAATATTTGCTTGCTTATAGGAGATTTTGCTGTCTTTTTGAATTGGGTGTCACTCTCTGACTGGATGTAACTAATGCCAGCGTTCACAACGTGATGTATTTTACTGAACAAAGTCAAATTTTCATAGGCAGCATAGTTTGTAGATGAGCCATGTCAACACACACACCAAAGTAAACGCAGGAGAAACAATTTGCCAATAAGCCCTATGCTGTTTTCCCCTCTCACCTGTGCTGACCCTTCCCGGGGTCATCCTGGATTTCTCTTTCCACTGGGTCATCTCTATGCCAGAGTTGTGAGTTCAACTGACCAAAGGTGCTGAGGAGCTGGTGCAAGAGCCTTAGGAAGAGAAAGGTATGTTCCTTTTGGCAGTGTTAAGCTGTTGGATACGCTCGGCTGTATTACGTGTAGGCCACCCTTCACACAGGCCGGCGGTTCGTAACAGCCGCGTTTTCCCAGCACTCGGCAAGCCCTGGTGGATGTTGGCTGGCTCATGGTGTCTTTGCCTGAGAGCTGCCCAAATGAGACGTGAGGTTCCAAGAAGCAAACAGCTCCCTAGAGATGGGCTCACTGCTGCCCAGCTTCACCGCTCCTCCCCTACCCCCAGCTCTCCCAGCGCCCGACCTGTGCGGGGCCGCACCCCTCCCCGCCTTCCGCAGCCGGCCCTGCGGAAAGCTCCAGCCGTGGGAATGCTCCTTTCGCAGGCCAGGAGCAGCGGGAAGCGCACGGGAGAGGCAGCACGGGCTGCACCAGCACGGTGAGGGGCGCTGGGGCGGGGGCGGCTCCGCTGCGGAAGGCTCTGCTGCAGCCAGGGCTCGGCTCGCCCCGTCCCGCGGCAGTGCCGGCCCGTTCGGGGCGGGGAGCGCAGCTGGGACCGCTCCGCTCCGTCCTCGCTTTGCCTCCCAGCGACGCGCTTTCTTTCATCCAAGCCCACGGCCCCTCGAAGGTAACGGCGATCACCGGAAGGGTGGCTGAGGAAGGGCTCACTTCGCAGGAGCGACGGACTTGGTTTGGTACCGCTCGAGTGTCCTCGCGTCCTTTAGAAATACGTCCTTAAGGAATTTTAAAGTGTTTTGTCTGGAGGTTAACAAATTAGGGGCTCCTGTAACTAATGACACCACTGTGATCCAGTACGTAATGTATTTAGACAGATCGCTTCTGCAGAATTCACATGGAAACAACTTCCTCTTCTACGTAAATATTTTTTTTTCTCGTGATACATTTCTTAACTTTTCCAAAGCATCACAAGCTTTCTACACAGTAATTTATTCCACGGAGTGGTTTATGTTGTTCAGAGGATTTACAATTGCTTTCTCTCACAAGACGTATTTGCTGTTACACACCGTAAGTACTTCTCCCGTGGGTAGTTTATGCTACCATCCCTGCAATTTTGGGCATTTCAGGAATCTTCACTAGCAGCCTGGTACAAACTCCTGAGTGGAGTGTGGGAACTAGACTTCTACTCCACAGCAAAAATTTTAAACACAAAAAGTAGCAACAACGTTTGTAATCTCCTATGCAAATATGAGAACCTAAGGGGTTCACGGTGGACAGTTGTCAGAATTATGAGAGAATGTGGGTCCTGTGAAGAAAAGCACCAGATTAAACTGCGATTTCTCTTCTTCCCCTCTAAACATCGATGCCAGTCTTCTCTGAAAGCTCACACTACTGTACAACGCTGGTCTGTCTGGCAGTGCTCTCTGGACTGCAGCTCACCCTCGCAGATCTGCTTTTCCAAATGTATTTCCCGATACTCAGGTTTCAACCTGATGCACTTTAAACCTTTCATTTCAGTGCTGCTGAGCTCACTTCTGACAATAGGAGTGACACGGGGTTAAGAGGGATACTTGTTCAGCCTCTTGAAGTCAGAGACTAAACTTTGAGTAGAGGAAGAAAAAAGCCACTTGAAAATGTCTCGCTGTGTGTGTATGTAGTGTGGATGTGTAAGAAGAATTGCCTCTGCAGGGAACAGCTGGAGAACAACTTTGATAACAAACTGTACTGAATTACAAAGATTATGTCATACAGTCTATTTTTATTTTTAAGAAATATTTTTAGTTAGTATTTATATTGTAGCAACATATATAGACCCTCCAAGATGGACTAGGGTTTGAGTATAAATTCACAAAGTAAAACGACAATCTTTCTTTTGGTGAGTTACAAATACTTCTCATATAAGCACAGTAGAAAAACCATTGATCAGTTTTGCCTATGCCTAAGGAGTATAAGGTTTTGCTCATAGTTTAGCAAACTGTCAGTCAAGTCACAGTATCTATTTCTTCATGGAAACCTAGCTCAGTTGGTTTAATAAAAAAAATAGCTGCCCTTGGGCTTTCCTTGAGACTGCAGCAATTTATACATCTTATTTATTTTTATTTATTTAGCCTTCTTAATTTCAATCCATTTTTCGTTTAAAATGTAATATTAACTCTAGAGCTACATCCTCCTTAATGCTACTGGGATCTACCTGATGATTTCAATAGAAGCTGAGAGCTGAGCACTTTCCAGCACTGGTCTGTAACCCAAGGGAATGCATATGCAGGAGAAGGGATAAGGAAGCCCAGCTATTTGCAGGACAATCAGCATGAATAGGAGCTGCAGATTTGCTCCCTGGCCCCAGGGAGCAGTGTGAGCAGTTAGGACACGCATTGCCTGTGCTGGCAGGTGTGAAATCGTACCATGCTGATTCAACTAATAGGTATTATTTCCCCAGAAATTTCTGCTTTTGTGTTTATAATTTGCAAGATACAGACTATTCATATGTCCACACACATCCTATTTGTGAAGACTGAGGATTTTTGGAAGGGTAGTTTCATACCCTCAGCCATGAAATCAGGAATGGAGGACAAAAACTTAATTTATGATCATCAGCTTTAAAACTCAGTAATAATTATTTGTATTTTCCATTAATAATTAAAGGGCTAAACGTTTCTGGAGTGAGGATTAGTCCCACTGATTCATGTATCCTTTCATACAGTAAGAAAAACTAATTATATGATCTTGTCCTTACAACAAAAACCTGTTTAATGAAACTGGGGTGATTAATGACCACAACTTAGAAATTAGTTTGGAATGGTGGCACTCCAAACCCTCTCTCCACTACCCTGCAAGATGACTGATGAGAGAACAATCCTTCCTCACTGTGCTCAGCCTCAAAAACACAAGCAGATGTCAAATGTAAGAGAGGACTATAATCTCAGTAAAATAATTGGTGTAGCTTTGATAGCTGCTTGGTTTGCTACTAAGAGGGGAATCTACAGTAGGATGTGATACAGGAAAAGTATTAAAAGTACCAGAAAGTGAAATAGAGAAAAGAGAGGTACACAGAGTTCATTGCTTGCTTCTAGTCACGGTCAGCAAGCAGAACCTTATGCTCATAATGAAGCTTTAAATGTGTTTTGTAGGAGTCCATACACAAACTGGGTTCAGGGATTTCCCTCATGTTTAATTAGCAATCTGAGGAGAGAGGACAACGACATTTGTAGCAAAAGCTAGTGGGCTGTAAAGCCAGGCATGGTGGCAGTTATATTAGATCGGCTGGAGATGAGGAAGCTAAATTATGAAGGAGGCTAAATTATGAAGGACTATAAAGGTAAAGATAAAACCGCATTTCCTGCAGAGCTGCAAAGAGCTAGGACAAGGACTCTGGGAAAGATGGCACAGCTAATTAACATTTTACTTCGTGAATTACTTTAATGGCATTGTAAATCCCAGTTTAACTTTCTTCCTGAGTCAGGTTGGTGGGGTGTGGTGGTTTTTTTTTTTTCTGTCTTCAAGACCTCTCCTGTTTTAACTGATTAATAGGCCATTCTAGATGAAGATAACAAGGAAAACCTGGTATCTTGAATTGGCAGAACTTATTTATTAGTCCTAGATAAGTCTTTAACAGGTGTTAACAAGAGAGCCCTTTATTATCAACTACTGATACTCTTTTCCTCCAGTAAGTGACTTTCTATCTGGTCTTCTTTACACAAGAGCAAAAATATCTCAAAAGCTATCCATGTCACATATTTAACCAGATATGTAAGTATTATCAGTTTAGTGATCGGTGTTGGCTTACAATGGGAGGGCTAATCTTTCTTTCTTTCTTTCTTAAACATTAGACAAATAGTTTGTGTGAGAAAGAGAAGTAAAAATAAGATATCAGAAATTTCCAAACCAGTGAATTTGAAAGGCTGGGTGAAACAAATCAGGAAAAGGGTGTGTTGACCCTGCTAGAGGCAAGAGAGAAGGCTGTAGATGCTGGCTGTGAAAACCTCACATGTTTCACACTTAAAACGTCTTCCCTTTATTTTGGTGTAAAATGAAGAGGGCAGGAATAAGACTAAAAAAATAACCCAAAATATCACCCCAAGATTTAGAAAACAAGCATTGATTATTTTGATAATTCACTCATACTTTGTGAACGATTAACTTGTTTTGTGTGACCTTCCTTTTCTTAAAATACAGCAGACTTTTGTATTTGCCAAGTAATTATTTTCAAAAGAACAGCTACCCAGTTTGGGCTAGGTGCAGCTCAGATAAGAGTCAGGACAATTAGTTCTGTAGTATGAAACAAGAAACAGATCTTTATATAAATATCATACAACTGGATACTATACACAAAGTTGGACTAGTACAGCAGTGACAACTGTGGTTCTTGCAAACTACTAGTTCACCACAAGAAAAAAAAATGCACAAGAGTAAAAGCAGAATATTGATTGAGTGGCTAATGATGTTGAGTACTGACCATTATCTGCTGATAATATATATGGCATATAACATATATATATGTATGGAAATAACTTATATTGAGCATATTTGAGAGATGGGTTGTAAGAGTTCTCCCAAACCAGGGTGCTGCAATGCCTCAAGCACCCTATATCTTCTTGTGCTATGAACAGCACTGCTGATTTCTCTGCATGTAGTCTGCATTTAACAAATGCTTTAAGCATTCCAGGAATTGCAAAATAAAATTACAAATAGAATTTAAAAAAAAAAAAAAGTAGCCATGGTCTTCTAGTTGTGCCCAATGAAAGGACATGAGGCTACATGCACAAATTGGAACACACAAAGCTTTTCTTTAACATAAGGGAAGAACTTCTTTCAGTCAAACATGGGAACAAGTTGCCCAGAGAGGCTGTGGAGTCACCATTATTGGAGTTATTCAAAGCTTAGCTGAACACAACTCAGAAAAATTTGCTCTATTTGACCCCACTTTTGAGCAGGGGCTTGGACTAGACTTTATCTAGAGATCCCTTGCAATCTCAGCTCTGCTCTTCTGTGATCCTGTGAAACTGAGGTCAGTGTCTCTCATTCAGTCTAGTATTCTTTGGGGTTAATGGAAGCAAAACACAATCTTTCAAATTATCCTCATATGCCATCAATGCACATGGTGGCAGTAACCTGTCTGCACGACTTTCTACTACTTACACTGATGTACCTCTTCACCCTAAAACAAGAACAATCTTCTGAAGTATTTGATGCTAAGTATATGTAAAAACTAAAAGCTGAAGGAAGTTCAGAGGAGTAAGAAATGTCTTTGAGAGCATGCATCTTGTCTTCCTCTTCCCTCCTCTCCTTTCCTCTCCTGCCTTCCTTTTCCTGTGTATGGTACTGGGGGCTCAGGTAAATATGGATGGCTCTAGTTTTTTTTTACAAGACTGCACCAAACCGGAAAGAGGTGAGTTCTCAGTAACCCGTAGCTTTCTAACTTGTCCAAACGGTTTCTGTACAGAACTACTACACTGTGCTGACTTTGAAGTTGCCATCTCTTTGAATCCTGAGGTTTTCCCAGCACATTCCAGTGCTAAGAAAAGCAGACATGTGAGTCAGTTCAATCCAAAAGAAAGGAAGGCTGTGAGGACAGTAGAAGCTGGGTTTGCCAGGAGAAAACCCATGACATTTTGTTCTTTCAGTCAGGTGTGCTTGGCACCTGAAATTACCACCAGGAATTTTGCAGTGGCAAGAAAGGAGAGTGGAGATAAAACAATGCTGGTGGGTGTGTACATGTGAAAAGTAGAAATCTGGTTTCTGCAGACTGATGGTGGACTATAATTTCCTGCAGCAGATTTTTAGGAAGGAACCAAGAAAGAACAACCTCCCCCTCCCCCCCAATAAAACAGCTAAATCTGAGGCCTCTAGAGCTTGCAGAGAATATATATTCCTAAACACTTGTTATGGATGCTTAAAAATAACTTTTGTTTCCAGTGGATGGTTTTACATTTTTTAAAATTAAACCTTTTACCCCTTGCTTTTTAAAGGTGTCTAGGAAACAAAATGGAGTTCTGAGCATGGGGAGCAAAATGGGGTACATAGGGCAAGAAGATAAGAGATTATTAAGGGGGTCAATTCTGCTGCTATTTGGATAGGGAACGAAGTTTTCTTTTAAACACCTTTTCACTGGACAGCTTTCATGGCTTTATTTTTCCTTGTTGCTGTATTTTTTTTGTCAAGCTGTTAATGGAAAATAATGTAAGTTAAGCAGATCGTCTCATTCAGGATAAAGAGAACTATAATGGAGAAAACAGAGGGCTGATGCAGAATATTTGTATCATGTAACACGTCTCACTGAAAAATAATGCAATATGAATGTTGCAGCAGAGTCTTAAAACAGTGGCTTTAAGCCAAAGTATGGGAAAGAGCAGAAAACACAATTGAAAATGAGGTGGTTGTGATACTTAGAAATTTAAAAGTGCCTTTTCTGTCTGAAATTATATAATTGCTTGCAGTAAAATAAAGAAAACCACAAAAATGAAACAAGGTTGTGCAAGATTATTTAACTATTATCACTGACCTGAACTAAAAATTTTATCTCGATAAACAAGAGAGACTTGTGACTTTGTTCTTGTATTTGACAAAGCTCATTTACACTATCACCAAAAAAACTCCTTCACCCAAAATAATCTGCTCAGGATCCAGTCCCACTTGCTCTGATGGCAATGTCAGCTCTGATGGGAATTCAAGGGCAGGACTGAGTGCATGTCTAACATGTAGGTGATATGAATATTTTCTCTATGCAAGCTTAGAATATAAAGTATAACTGAGTTGTGTAGTTTTCCTAAAAAACAAACAAACAAACAATGACCATAATGACTCACTTTTTTTTTTTTTTTTATTACATGTAACTTTTATGGAGGGACTATGGAGACTTCATTCTAATTTTGAAATCTTGTTCTTAAAAGCTACAGAACCGTTTTTCCCACGCTGGTACACGTGTCCTTCCAACTATAAACAGAGGGGCAGAATTTATATATAGAGTTCTGGAAATCTCTTTACAGGATCTAAAAACAGCTTTTCAGTTTGTGAGAATTTTACCATGATAAACTACATCTTGTAGTTTGTTAAAATGGGAGTGTTGAGTATGACTGGAGAGAAGGAAATCCCAGATCTCCACAAGTAAATTTGTTGCTATTTCTAACAGTTAATAGGAAAGTATTTCCTAATCTCTTCATTAGGACAAAGCTCAGTACTGGTGTCTTGAAACTTGATCTAGACTAACTTGGAGAATACTTGATGCTGAGGTAGAAGAAGAAAGTATTTATTAGCAGGAACCTTTTATCGGTTTTCATATCATGGCAATTTGGGATATGAGCAAACAAAGCAATTGGCGTAGTAAGACGTGAAGGTTAAAATGGAATATATACTTGCAGCAGCCTTGGAAATACTTATAAGGCAAATCTGCACTTGTAGTTAACATAAAAGGGGAAGGAAAGGTGATGTAACAGCCGACAAAAAAAAGAGTGAGGAAGAGGAGATTATCTTGTACTGAGTACAGAAGGCCTGTGAAACCTGTTTTAAAATCCTCACCTTTGGTAGTACTAATTTATTGCGCATAACCCAAGACTTCCTCTTTTTAAAGGTGTACATACTTGTAGAGCTACCAGCACATTAACCTCTGACTGAAGATTACATACAGTCCTTCTGAAGGACTTTTCGCTACCTGTAGAGAACATTTTACAATTACTCAGTCCACGTCTCTGCATCTCCTACTTGTAACTCTTTCACATCTGCTTGTTCGTATCAGGACAGGCAGCTGTTACTTTGCAAATTCTTCTCCTGATTTATATGCACACAGGCCTGACCCCTTACAAAGCTAATAACCAAATGAGTGCGATACACTCACAAGTGCTACTTTTCCCTTGGCACCTCTGCATACGACAGTTCTTTGATGGGGTAAGGAAGGGATGTCCTGCAGCAGATGGCAGAAGGGGAAGGAAGGGGAGTGTGACTGGAGCACGGAACTGCTGCATTTGCAAGGCACGAACTGTCGTGTTGTTGTTGGAAGGGTTATGGGGAGCAACGGAGTTCACGGACGGAGAGGTGTGTTAATAATTAAGGCATATACCTGCACTCGATAGTTTAAATGAGGGGATTACTTCACGTACTGGAATTTTGTGCAGTGACTGAATTGCAATGCTTCACTTATTCTAAACGCTGCTTCTCGGTAGGCGAGCTCATGTACTCGGCTGCTGATCGCCTCGCCGGCCGTGCCTTCAGGCCGGGCTGCCGGCGGCACCGAGAGCCGGCGCTCCGCAAGCCCCCGGCGCGTCCGGGCGCATCTCCAGTCCAAGCACCGCGCCACGCGCAGTGGGGAATGCACCGCCCTCCAAAAGAAAAGAAAAAGAGTAAAGGGAAGAGAGAGAAAAATTCCCACGTGCCAATAACAGCTCAACTGTAAAATTCAAACACGCCGATCCTGCCCAAGGCTCAGGCGGAGCGCAGCGCTCGCCCGTCTGTCCGCCTGCCCCGGGACAGCGCCGACAGACCTCGGCCGCAGCGCAGGACCCCGGGCCGGCAGCTCACCCGC
>VZRQ01004348.1:792137-830626 GCA_013397975.1 Machaerirhynchus nigripectus | reverse complement strand
TTTTTTTTTTTTTTTTTTTTTCTCCCCTCTCTGAAGTTTCAGAGACCGGATTGTTGCCAGAGAAACTGAAAAAGAAACAACTTGAGGCAGAGGGATATACACCCAAACCCAAAAAAACCCCAACCTGAGTAACCCCCCCAAAAACCCCAAACTAAATCAACGCCAAGAAAACCCAGAACCACTGGCTTGCAAAAGGATAGTTCTAAAGTTTCCCTGAATAATTGAGCATACTTTATTTTGAAGAAATGTAGTAGTTTTGCATGTGTATTTTGACATAATTAAAGTCTTACTTGCACATTGATTCAATTGACTGTTTTAAAAGCTAAGTGAATAGTTAATCAAAAGACAAATGGTAAATAATGCCATGCATCAGGATAAAACAATGAGCCCTATATTGCTGGGCATGGATTTTGAATTGGGAACAAGGACACTTTGCTCACCACCATGTGGGAAGACAACGTGAATTAATTCTTTGTTACTGTTTGCTGGTGCTAC
Organism: Machaerirhynchus nigripectus; assembly: GCA_013397975.1. Lineage (NCBI taxonomy): Eukaryota > Metazoa > Chordata > Aves > Passeriformes > Dicruridae > Machaerirhynchus > Machaerirhynchus nigripectus. The sequence continues at coordinate 830,131 of VZRQ01004348.1, read as the reverse complement.
TATATTGGCTTGTACACGGGTGGTACCACATTTAGCCAATCATAAATCTTTTTCCATAAATGAGTGTGACATGTCTTGTAGCACCTCTTGAAATGTGTAGAAATAATCTGTGAAATATATAGCAATGTGACTAAAGGGGACTACTTAATCCTTGTTTTGTTACGTGGTTACTTAGAAATTGCAGTACTGTTGTTGGCAACAATTTAGATATACCGTAACTTCTCTTATCACCTTGGTATCTATGGTGATATCAAACTTGTGACCCATGATTAAAGTGTTTCGTTTGAAACAGGAATGCCTTGTTCTAGTTCAGATCAGCTTTTCAGTTCTTTGGAATAGAATTATTTGTCTTTCTTCATGTGTTTGTGAAAGTAAGAAGTGAATGAAGGTGTATTTCTGAAAGGGTTGAAGAGGTGTATATGGTGGATAGTTCAATCATGTTTCTATAGTATTTCCTTTATATCAAATATATATATATATATCAGAAAATTGCATATAGTTAATGGGGCTCTCCAAGTGAGACACTCCAGTTTGTACTAGAAAAATTGTTTCTATCAAGTGGAATTTATTTGTACCTTTGCTGCATTCAGCTTGAATCATTGTCTTTAGTGAGTTTTTCCAGGTTGGGTGCACAATAGTGAAGGGGGAGGGGAAGGATTGTGAGAAATCACTTTGTCAGATGGTGCTTGCAAAACTGATTCTTGCATACACGAGCATTTGGGAAGGTGGTGCTTAAATGCTGGTTGCACCAAATGCTGGAAATTTCAAGCAGCTGGGGCTTAAGTTTGAGGGGGGAAAAATGGATTAGTGTAACTGCATCTCCTTCTAGGTAATGACTATGTCAAGCTTTCAAACCTGAAAGAGGTGTTGGCTTTAACTATGATTGTTAGCATAGTCTGCAAGCTCAGGGCTGAAATAGCACAACCGAACATTGCCCACAGATGTTTAAATGCTCAAGTATCCCATCCCTAGATGGGAAAGACAAAGATACAGGAGTTACATGTATGGTTTGGAAATTATTTTTGATAATGTAGGAAGCCTGTGCTGTGGACCCTTACTTGGAAGCTTGGGGAGTTCATGTTGGGTTTCTAGAAGGTTCTTCAAAATCTCTTAAACTTTCAATTTCTCAAAAAACCAGAAGGGTTTTCATTTTACTTTAGATTGCAGGGGTGAGAAAAATAACCATCTGCTGGCTGACCAGTTGTCTTATGTAGTATAAATGATAGATGAGTCATTTAGTTCAGTTGTGGGCCTGTATCAAGGATGGCCGAAATGCTTTGCAATGACAGATTGGTAATGAGCTTCTTATAAAGTTTGTCATAATGGAGGCAGAACGTGATTCTCTGGTTTAAAATATTAAGATGACAATCTATTTCTGACTCTGATTAAGACAATGATACAGGCTTCTGCTAAAATACAAGTGTTGAGTCTGCTCTGACATTTTTTCCGGTAATAAGGTAGACCATTCTCTGTTTGTTTGAAATGTGTTTTTAGTTTTGAAAGTGAAATACATGAATGTGGTTCATCATCTAAAGTAACTCAATTAATTTGCTTCTTAGCCCACCTTTAAACTAGTCTTCTAACTTGCTATTGGATCCTTCCCTGGGACGCTTGAGTCACTTGTATGCTAACCATTCAGAAGGTCATAGTGCTTCAGCACAGTCTCCTAAATGCTGAAGTCAGATGATGACTATTGGTATATGCACTGGTTTTGTCAGTTCATGTCTCAGTGGTGTGAAATAAGAGATGGGTGACACAGGGAAAGAAGAACCTGTTCTCCATCTGTGTGCAAGGCATGTCAGAGGGAAAGTAACCTAGCAGCCGTTTAGGTTAAAAAATGACATACTGTGCAAAATGAAATTTTAACATTCAGAAGTGTCTGCTAAATAACTGTATTATTTAACAAGCTAATTACAGTTCTTTGCTTCCAAACATGACCAATGAACTAATTCGCCTGAGGAGATTGCAATGTGGTAGCAATAACCAAGCTGTTACCACAGTGCCTTGGTGCTGCACAGCTGCTGAATACATCCTTTATCCTGTAATTGCTTTTCAGCTGTTCCTAAAAGCAAATGTGTTTAACCGTGTGATTATAAAAAGAAAATTTTAAGCTTAAATGTTGTTCATCCTTTTAGTGGGTAAGTAGAATGTCTTTTAATTTGGTGCCTTGAGGAGGAAGCTATAGGATCAGGTCTCATTGCTTTGCTAGCAGGTGTATCTCCTGAGTTCCCTTTGGCACCATTTTCCTCAGATGAAAACTGATTGAACAACAATGCATTCTCCCTGCTCAGTAATAGGGGAGAAGGGTGGCTCAGAGATTTGGTGATTTAGAAGTGGAATATGATAAAATCAAGAATAACTGAGGAAAAATACTCACAAGAGCTTCTTGGGTTGAGAGTTAAGAGGGTCATCTTAGAAAGCTGGGGAGTTCCAGAGTTGTCAGCTGGAGTTAGCTGCTAGTCTAGAAATGTACAAAATAATAGGATTCCAAGGTGGATGGGTTTTTCTGTGCAACAGAAGGGCTGCAAGAGATGGAGAAAGTGGGGTAATAGGAGCAAAATGTGATCAATAAAGTCTTGGGAAGCAGGTTCTACCATATTTTGTTACTGATTTGTTGCATGGAGTCTGCAGTTACTGGTTTTATCCGCGTTATCTTGCTTCTTCCTACTTCTGTTGACACTTGGACTTGGTCCTCTTAAAACTTGGGCTTGGTCCTCTTAAAACTTCAGGTTGTTTCACCAGTAGTCAAAAAACATAACTGGCTAAACAGTGAACTTTCATGGATCTTAATAAAAAAATGTTTGATGTACTTGCTTTGAAAGGCCTGAGTGGGTCTGGTGCAACATGTGTATTGCCCATATTTAGGGGGCAGTGCGAGAAGTGTAGATGGGAGGATGCTGAATATGAAGGTGTGTTAGGGTATGTTCTAAAAAGGTGTATAGAAAAACCCAGATTAGACTAAGTATCTACCTTGATGTAGTTTGGGCTAGAAGAATGTAGGGGGATATCTGTGGTGTCTCTTAACAAACAAGTATTTTACAGCTATGTAAAATAGATGAATATTGGATGTAGCTATTGCAGTGACTGGTAGTGGATGTTTTTGTCAAGATGATTATTAACTAATTGACACACTTTCGGATCCTCTGTGTCTTTCAGAAAAGGCCACTAAAATTGTGTTCCAAGTTCATTACAGAAAGCTGCATTGGATCTGTAAGAACAGTGCTTAAGCTGAATGCCTTATATTTGAGTCTGCTATACTCTCAGGTGGTTTTAAGGGACAAAACAAAGTAGATCAGATAGTGTATATATAGGAGTTAATTTCCTTTTCCTGACTGGCTCCATGGTTCTGTCTGTGTAAAACTTCCATGGGTGGCATCCAGAGGTGTCAGCGTAATTTCAGGGCTGTGTCTGTGTTTTTCTTTGCTTTGGATGCAGTATGTTTGATTCTCTGATCCTTCATGAGAGGAAAAGGGGGAAGTAATTTGCCTGTAGTGGGCATCAGGACTTGATTGAAGGCAAAAAACATCAAGCAATTAACTTGCCCAATTCGCAGCGAGAATTATCAGTTAACTTGTCAGCCTGAGTGAAAGTTTGCTTGCACTTTACCCTCCAGACTTTGAGCTGCCTCGTCCTGGTTGGTAGGCCATCACAAATAAACTAAGTTTCTGCACAGAGGACATGGGTAAAGTTCTTCCATTTCCAAATTTCCTCCAAAAAAGTGCGGGTTTCTTTTGTGTGTTTTCATTTTGTTTTCCCAATGACTTGATAATGTCGTAGGATGGTCAGGATACCAAAGAGCTACTGAAGTCTGCTGCTACTTGTTCAGAAGTATTAGCCTAACATAATACTTGAAGGTAACTGTTTTGTATTTTATTGTTTTGGCTTAAATTTGTTTTTAGACGTAGAGGTGTGTGCTGCTGTGGAGATGCAGTTTTTTGTTATACGAGAATGAGGTGGTTTTGGTAACTGTTAATATATTAAACAATAGTTTCTCATGCTTTACTCTATCCAAGCAATATGTTAATAGTTTTTTGTGTTTTGCTCCAGTAGTCTGTGGAATTAAATAGCTGTGGAATTGACTTGTGTTGGCAGGCTTTTGGGAAGTAAAGGCACTGAAGGCTGGCTTTCAGTTTGGTCCTCCAATAGCAAGAAAGCACTGTGGAATAGTGAACCTTTACAGTAGGGATGGAAAGAAGATCTTTAAGAATGTGTACAGAATTTCCCAGTTGACTCATGCATCTGATATGAGGCAGGAAATGAAAACTTGTCTGTGTTACGACTGTCATCAAACAGTAAAACTGCGTGTTCTGGGTAGCTGTTGAAATGGCCACATTGAAGGCAGCTGGTCTCATTTTAGTGTACAGCATAGAGGTGTCACTTTTGGCTTTGCAAAAATTCTGTGCCATTCTGAGCTTTGTGTCTTTCCTCCCTGTGTAGGCATTGCTACCTGATCTTTTCAAGCTTCTGTTAGAAAAAACTGTTGCCAGATTAGAGGCTTATTGACTTGAATTTGTAACTCCTTCAACTGCTGTAAAATTTAGCATATAATCCTCACTTAAGGTAAATTCAGCTGCTTTTTTAAAGCATGGGTAGGGACTAAAAGGTAGCATGGTGAGGGGACAACTAAAAAGGTCAGTAGTCAGTTTTGTAGTTTATTTTGAGTTTAATGCTCCAGATAGTATTTTGTTATTTACACTTCTGTCTTTGCAGCGTTGGAGTCTGCTTCCCTCTTTCACCATGGAATATACATGAACTGCTATTTGATCTGGTAGATCAGATTAAACCCCAAACTAGCAGTAACATTTCTAGAAATAGCTCGGTGGCAAACATTAAAAGCAGGCATTACAAATTGAATAGAAATTTGTGTGTGGTATATTTCTTTTATTTGCATGTCTTGTTCTCTCTTTCCTAGCCTAAGTTACTTAGTAATGACTAATGTTACTTCCTGTGTTTCTGTTAAGGGAAAAAAATCCCACAACATTTTGTCTTTTGTTTTCTGCCTTATGTTTTCCTATCTTTTTTTTAATTGGCTAAATACTATTTCTGTCCTACCACCTTGTGTTTCCACTGCTTAAACAATATCTGTAAAATAAAACTTCCTGTTATTTTTGTATAGCCTCTTGTGTATAAAACAATTTCCAGAATCTGCTCCCCATACACATAGTAGAAGTACTCTCAGGTTCTGTTACACTGAGCTGAGTAGTTACAGCCATATATACATCTGTTGTCCTAGGTGTATTTGAGGGTGGAAAAGAGGGTAGGTGCTGGGTCTGTCTTTCTGCTGCTGTGAGCACTGCGGTGAGGAACATAGATGGATGTTTCTGTCCTCTCTCATTTTTGTGTCTCTCAGTTTCTGTTATAAAATAGCAAGAGGAGATAGAATATGCACGGTACAATGTTTTCTGCGGTGTGAATGTGAGCAGACAGCAACAGCAGGTCTCCCACCTGATTTCACTGTAGTCCTTGAGCACAAATTCATAGGAGGAGCTCTAGAGCAGAGAAAACAGCAGTATCTTAACTGGCTTGCAGATCAAAGCTTTGAATAATCCCAGCCTGCTGTTTACAAAGTAGACTGGGGAAGAGCCTAGGCTGGCCTTTGCCACAGAAGGAAGAAGCCTCCTTGGGAGAGAGACACACAAGTTATTTGCTTTCTTTGAGACCTGTCTGCAAGTGTTAGAAAAAATTAAAGGCAAGTGCTGAAGCCCATCAGCAGTTATTTTTAAATTTCTTGTCTCTCTGTGACACTTCTGTTGGAGGTCAGGGGAGTCTGAAGACTCTGAAGTAAAAATCAGTAGTCCTGACATCTTAGGGTAAGTGTCTGTTGCTTGTCTGATGGCCTTGCAAAGTTAGGGACTGCTGCTGGGTATCCGAGTGGGTATAGTGAAGATTAGTCCTGAAGAAGTTAAGGGAATTAAATATTTAGGCATTGTTTCAGGAAAAGTACATTATCTGTCAAGTGCAGCCAGCATTCATAGGATTGTTCTACTAATTTCTGTATTTGTTTGTGTTTAAAGTAGATATGCAATTTCTGCTTTTTTTCCTCACTCACTGTATTCTTTCTGTGTTCTTCAGGCTGTAACTGTATGGGTGTCTTTTTGCTCTCCACATTTAGTGTGGAAATCTGGAAGTGCAGTGTATTCTTTTAAATGTGCAGCAATAGTGAATTTGTATTGAGATGTAGCCTAATAATTTGTATGCTGTTTTGATCTTTAGGATATATTGAATTCAGTGTTTTGTGTATTTCAGATGATAAAAAGGATATTGACCATGAAACAGTGGTGGAAGAGCAGATCATTGGAGAGAATTCTCCTCCAGATTACTCAGAGTACATGACAGGGAAGAAACTTCCTCCTGGTGGAATACCTGGCATTGACCTCTCAGACCCCAAGCAACTGGCTGAATTTGCTAGGTAAGTAGGAAGAAAGGAACTTCAGAATTATTTTCTCTTTCCTGGTTTAATTGTGAAACTGTTAGGCAAAATGGTTTACTTAGTATGGCTTATTATTGCATTTAATTATCTTCTAAAACAAGGGACTTAACCACAGCATCAGCCACTCTATTCTGAACTAAAATGATGGGGTTTTATATTCAGCAGTGAATTCTTCAGTGACTTCTGGTCTTCAGTTCCATTGGCTAAGACAGGACCTAAATACATTGATAGACTGCATCACTCATCACTCTAGGTAACCCTGCCTTGGGATTGGACTAGATGCTCTCTAGAGATCCCTTCCAGGCCCATCAATTCTGTGATTTTACATGACAGAATATTTCTTTCATGTGAGTAGCCTTAAATTCCTGAGCACCAAAGGATCCGATAAGTGAAATGCTGCCTTCGGGTAGCAAGGGAACAGTATTTAGTTGTAAAAGCCACTTATTTTCACCTGCTGCTTAAGCTCAAGATCTTAAATCATGTGTCCTCCACTTTCAAGTGCCACTGATGATTGCAGTTTCAGTTGGTAACTATACTGCTTGGATTTTCTCTGGTGAGTCACAGTTGTCGCTCATTCACATATCAATAGGTTGACCTGAGTGACAAGGTGACTTTTACTTTCAAGTGGTGGTGGAGTGACTTGCAGGGGGGCGGGGGCAGTGAAAGTGCCCGCTGGGCCCGGCTCTGGTGCCGGGTGCTCGGGGCAGCCCGTGGCCACCAGAGGGCAGCCGCGAGGGCAGCGGAGAAGCCGCTGCAGTGCCACACAGGGGTTGGCTCTGCTGCGCTGGCCTGCTCCCCTTGTGCTCCGCTCAGTGCAGGGGCAGCGTTCGTGCTGTGTCTCCAGATGTTTGAGCATGGCTGCTGGCTTTCTCCGGCTGCTACTGCCAGATTTCCCCAAGTTGAAAGCAAAACATGTATAAAGCCACATTCATTTTCCTTTTTTTAGCAGCTGGCTATTCTTCAGAGCCTGGTGCACAATTCTGACACTCAGAGCAGGTGGACAGTCAGATGTTGTTATCCTTACTACCTAGTAGACAGAGAATATGCCTTTTTCCAGGTAGTTGCCATGTGGCAGGGACTGTTGATATAAGCTGTGGTCTGACTTCTTGGTTAGCTGCATCTTGGTGTTCAGTGTGTGCATTTACTCCTGTTTCACCTTTTTGATCTTGCTGCTTTTTACAAGTTTTAGTTTTGTCCTGTTACTCTGTAGTAGTGTGTTTGTGCTGGAGGAATAACAGCACGGTCTCATCCCACAATTACTTTCAGTAAAGCCATTGAACTATGAATTTTGAAGGCTCCTAGTAAAATAGTTCTGCAGGGCTTGCTTCCTGCTTCAGGCTGTCTGATCTGGAGAGGTATAAAAGCACATCACAAACAGCCAAAAACAGTGTTCTATCCAAAGTGGTGGGTGGTTCTATCTATCGATACTTTCCTTTCTTGTTTTACTGTCCTTTTTCAAAGTTACTGTGGTTTTCTCTGGGACCTGCTGAAGAGTTCCTACAATTTTTTGTGAAAGCAAATGTTTAAGCGATACTCCTTGAGTGTACATAGTGTTCCAGTTCTAAACTGTTACTCACATATTTCCACTCATCATGTGTCTAGAATGCTGTTCTCCGTTACTTTTAAACATGCTAAAACCTTTGTTTCTATTAGACACTGAAGTACTGAGTAGCTGTCTTTTGTTAGGAAATGGAAATAGTTTCTCTCAGGGTATCCTCCATGCAAATATTTAAATTTTTTTCTCCAGATTGGGTTGAATACTTGAAATGGTTGTCAGGGCTTGGGCTTCTTGAAATGACCAGGCTGCTTCTATCAGATGTGTCTGCATATTTCTAAGTATTGTAAAATGTTTTATTTAGATTTCTATTGAGAAAATAGTGGCTGCTGCCAGTATTTTAAAATTACCACTTCTTTATACTTAGAGTAGAATGTTCTAGGAAGTTCCAGAACTGGAATTTGTAGTGGGTAGTGAAAAGGTTCAGTTTTATGTGTACAGCCTCTTTTCTCACAGCGTATAAAATGTGATCCATTTCAGTCAGAAGAGAAATACATGATGGTAGGGTAAGCACCTTGGGGAGACATCGCCTTTAGTAATACTCCCAAGTTGCTGAAAACCTGGAAAAATTGTTCTCTTAGCTTAATTGTAGATACATGAGAATTTCATGCATCTTCTAAGAAAGGTTTTTTGAGTTCTTGGTCAGAATCGATAACTCAAACTTCTACTCTTGCCTTGCAGTTGTATGTTAATGTCTTAAATGATTGTGTTCGTTTATTCTTCTGAGACTGAAGAGTGTGGGTGAATCAGAATTTGAATATTTCTTGTTAAGGTCTTGGTCTCTTGCAGTGAAGAGTGTTGAAAGGACTCTTTAGCTTATAAGACAGATTCAAGTACTGGTATCTGCAGAGTACTGTTCAGTTGTCTTGTTGACCTTGCAGTGTGCAGTATCACTAGAAACTTCCATGGCAATCTGGAAGGAAAAAAATTGGTTTCCATGTCTGGAATTGGCTTTGGAGGTTCAAGGAGTACAGTTTTTCATGCTAAAAGAATGTGTTTGTTTAGTGTAAAGTTCTGTGAAATTGTCAAACATTGCTCATTGCTTTACAGTTCAGAATTTCAAAATTCTCAGTAGCTGTATGCTGAGAACTTTTAGCAGCATGTGAAGTTGAAAATTACTTCTAAGCTTAAGTAGCTTCACGTGCTGTAAGGTGTTGAATAACAAGTTTGTATTTAGATTACTCTAAAGAATTGTGACAGTCCACATATAAGGAAGTGTGAACTGGCTGGTAAAATTGTATGCTAGGTGCATTGTGTGTAGTTCAGAGAAAGTTAAGTAGGGTTGCTTTTTGGTTTTCATTAAAGTAGTTGAAGGAATGTCACCATACATTTGTAGAAATTAACTACTCCGAACCAGGCTAGATCCACTGTTTGTAACAAATGCAGCTTATTTTGCTTAAGGATAAATTGACTTGAAATACTTGCATTGATTATTAGGAACAAAGTTCTGAGGTTAAGCTTAAACAAACAAAGCTTGAATTCTAGTGGTAATAGATTTTGAGCAAGGTTCTGGTGTTCTGATCGAGTTAGTGAAAGGTAATGCAGGGACAAATCTGATGTTTGAAGTTGTTTGTAGCTCTGCAGCCCTTTAAAAAAATAATTCAGACCTGTAGTAATTGAGCATCTGCAGCGGCCACCAGTACTCAGAGCTCGGTGGCTCTCACAGAGTGAGTGGTTGCGGTGTGTCTTGTGATACAGTTGTCTTTCACTGCCTGGTTTAGAGCATATGTCATTGAGTCATGTAGCAGGAATCTAGATCCTTTAACTGGAACTCCAGCAGTTTTTCCTGGAAAAGCTTTTATGCATTCTATGATTCCTTTGAAAACATTGTGAATAAACAGGCTGTGTCAGAACATTGACATGTTCAGTAATACATAGACAAATGACCATAAGTTACACGTGGTTGGCAGTTTATCACTTTTTACAAATTACTTTATTCTGTTTTAGGAGTCTTGAATTTTCTCTAGCATGCTTTAAAAATGCAGTAAAAAAGAAAAAAAGAAGGTGGAATTCTCTTAGGCAGTCATATCAGAATATGAAATGTTAATTGTGAATGATCTGCTCAGAAGGACAAAACCTAATAAATTACCATGTTTTCACTTGATACCTTTGACTGGGAAACTGGAAATCCCTTCCAAGTGGAATAAAAAGTTTCATCCAAATCTAAACTGATGACAGTTCAGTAGTTAGCTGTGAAGAAATCATAGCTGCTTGGTAGTGAAAACTTGGGAAGGTAGCAGGGATATTTCTAGAATGTGCATATGGCAAATTCCCCCAAAGCAAGCCACTAAAAGGGATATCCCTGATTGCCCCCTCCCTCTTGTCCTCCAGATACATGACTGAACTGGCTAAACACAGCGGAACATAGACATGGGTAAAACAAAGAAATAAGGAGTATCATATACCTGGGAAATTGGCACAGTAATGGGTCCTGGTGGTAAAAACTTCATTCTCTGTGGTTTTATTTTCTGCTGATCTTGGTATCTTTTCTGAATGAGAGCCATTGTGAGGACTGGCCTTCCTTTCCATCCACTTTCCAAACCCATAGAAAACAAAGGAGAGGAAACTGCTTAGAGTTTGAAACTGGACACCCTTCTTAGAAGTGACAAAGCCTTCTGGTCATCCAGATTTATGACTTAGGCCTCTTTATAAGGTGTATGCTTTTGTATTGGTTTTGTTCTTGTTACAGAGAAGCTTAAAGGGCAGTAAAGTGACAATTGCTTTACCCAGTATTCTTCTAGGGGAGGGGAAATCTGCTGCTCTGTACCATACTGCACAGGTCACTGTCCCTGTTTACACATATGATATTCCTCATAACTGGAACAAACCTAGCAATAATTTTTGCCAGAATCATGGAGTGAAAGAACCTCTTTACGACAGTTTTCTTCCTAACTGTGACTGAAGCAGGTAAGACACTGGCTGTTCTTGGCTTGTAGATAGATTCCTAGGACACCTCGTGCCACTCCCCTTTCATCTTGTTTATCCAAAAGCCAGTCTAGCCAGTTCCAAGAGTTGTTCAGCACAAATGAACTCCCGCAGTAGCACAGGGCTGTGATGCTCAGGTTGGTTCTGCTCAGCAGGGCAGCGCAAGGGGAATGGCAGAATGAGGGAACGCACCAGCAGTGCCAGTAACGCTGTTGAGAGAGAATAATTTCTTCTGCCTCTGATTGTTCCTGGGGGGAGGGAGGGGGGCATCAGCACAGGTGAATATCATTGCTGGTCATCAGAGACCTCTAGGATTTGTTAAAAGAATTGCCTGAGAGAGAGTAAAGTTGTTAAGGTTAGATTTCTGTACCGAGGGAGAAGAAAGGAGGTGAGAACACAGATCTCTTTAACAGTGGCAAAAAAAGGGAGATTACGGAGCAAGGGGGAAATTCTATACTGTTATTTGAATTATATTTTCTTTCTTCCCAGCTTTAACGCTGTTTCTATGGCTGACTTCTAAAATTGCATCGATTGTCTATAGGTTGTGGAGTTTGACAGGGATTTGGGGTGGGGATTAAGGTTCTGTTAGGGTAAAGTACTCTCAGTTCAGCTGTGTAGATGAAAGGAGGTGGTTAGATTTAACTCTCAGATATCTCAATGACAATATTGCTTTCTTTATTTTGAGAAACTGAATGGTTTAATACCTGTGATTTCACTCAGTCTTCCTTATGCATGGATAAGGGAGTGTGCTTTTATGGAGTTCATTCTGTAATGCTATTGAATTGCACACATTCCTGCTTCCTCTGCTGTCACCCATTCCCTCCCTCCACTCCCCCAGTGCAGGTTAAGACTTGGCCTTTATTTGCAGTGTCCCAGTGACTTGATCCAAAAGGTACCCTTCCTAATTTTCATGGTTAATTGGTGTGCAATTGCTTCTACTAGGTGTGACCCACGTAAACTCAGTGCAGAAGTGAAAATTTTGGTCTTCCATGTAAATTGACTTTCTGCAAAGGCAACTCTTTCTGAATTTCCACCCCAGTATTAATGTGTGTGTCTGTAGTTGTGTTAAATAGTGTTATTTGTTAGAGTTCTGTTTTTGATTAATGTTTCAGGCTAAGAAAACTTGGATGGATCTGGTAGAGATGCTCTACTGGGTGGGAGCCAAAAGTCTAACCACCACCAGCAAGAGCTACCTGCACCAGTGTAACTAGGATCAACAGCCCAGATTCTAGTCTGGTCTCCTTTTGCAGAAAGTTAATTTTAAAGTAAGACCAAAATCTTTTTTTCTAATACATGTGAATATGTAAGTTTTTAAATTCTTCTTTGAGGGATTGTCCATATGGCTTCTGCAGCTTTGTGAGCAGGATGATGTTTTTGACACAATGATCTGTTGTACCTGTGCCTGTGGTGTTCATGCCCTTGTGCCTTTAATCCAGGTGTACAAAGGGCCCAGCAGCTTCTTCCTGCCTGTGGCACTGAGATACAACCTGGACACAATTTGCCATCTCTTCTCTTGCAGTGTGTCTGCTGCTGTTTTGTTGATAAGCTTGGTTATCTATATAACTCTGTGCATAAGCACAGTCTTGTTCCACATTTTAGGCTTAACTTGCTGTGCTTCTATGAGAAATGAGAAGATGTAAAATTGCTCATTTTTTAGCTGAACTGTTTTGTCATTTGTGTCCAAATGTTCCAGCTGTACTACTGGGCTGATACTCCTGAATTTAGAAACAAAGCTTGAACATTAGAAAGTTCTGGATGGACATTCATGATGTTCTATGCCTGCTCAGACACTGAACAGAAAAATGTAGGGTGTATGTTGATGCTGCAGTCTGTCCCATATCTGACCATCCAGTTCACCTGCAATTGGTTCCTCAAGCTCCCTGACTACACTGGCCCAGGGTATTTTCCTTCTCACTCTACCTCAACAGCCTGTTAAGAGATGAGCGGTTGGAGCGTTTCTTGGAGCTTTTCTTGGAGCTTTTCTTTCTCAAAGATTGACTTAGTAACAGGGGCAAGACACAAGAGTCAGGAAGACGATTTAACACCAAGTGTGAAAAAGCAGGCACTACCCGCTGAAGATATTTGCCACATCTCTTGTTAGCAATTGTCTTGGTCTGGTCACTCCCTTTACAGGTGGCCAGTTAAGACTTTGGAACAATAGTTGTTTTGCTCATTCTGATGATGTCAGGGACACAGATCTCAGACTTAGGACGTTTTCTTTGCTTCATTTTTTTTTGGGCTGGGGGAGTGACTCAGCCAACATTTAACAGGTTGATTGAATTAGGAGGAGGTGTTTTTGGCACCAACTTTGTCTCCTTAGGGTGTTTGTTCTCTAATGGAATTAAATCATGACACTCTATTCTCTCATGTCCTATCTTGTCAAGTCATTCTTCTGTGACCATTTTGAAAATTTTTTCCTTTTCCCTTTTCCTGTTTTTAAAAATCACAGAGACATAATAAGGAGAATCCTATGCTAAAGGTAATTGAAAGCTTTCTGTAAGGGTCCTGTAAAGACCACTTTTTGTGTGCATTTTCCTATAGCCTCAGTACCTGTAGTACTCCGAGTCTGGAACCTCACTGGAGACTGCAGTCAGTCAGTTAATCCCAATCACTTGTTTGGGGTTGGGTATTTTGGTACTTCACTCAAAGAGACTATGTAAACTAAACACAGCACAACCATTCTGTATTCCAATTGGAGTATATAAATAAAATCTAATCAATAAGGTCAACTGAGTTGGTCTGTAGTCTTGAAAAAAATTACTACAGTGAAAATTAAGATAATGAGGAGACAGCTGTACAGGAGCAGATGTAGTTTGCTGTGTTCAGAATGTGTCTGCCTTTAAGTTGATGAAATCTTAGGTGTGCTGCTGGTGGAGGAATTTTGTCAGCACAAATACCTTACACCCATTCGCAAGTCACTGTTATTATCTGTAAATGTGTTTGTAACCCTGCAGGAGACTGTGGTGTTCTTCAGGTTAGCTCTGTACTTACTAAGTGTAGTCTGGAGATGCTGAGCCAGCAGGAGTTTCCCAAGTGCCCACTTGGAGAAAAGAACAAAAGCACCCTCTAAATCCTTGGGTTTTAGTGTTGTGTCTGTGAAGTGGCTGTCAATTGCTTTAGTCTGTAGATGATCACGTGAACTGTGCTACATCTGCAGTACTGAAAGGACTCAGAGTGAGGGACCAGTGATAGCTGACAGAGCCATAGGAGACTTGTCCATCACATATGACTTCACTGGCAGCTGTAAGGTGATTTTCCTGGTCTTCAGGACTTCTGAGGGAGTTTGTTCACTGCTCTTGTTTTAATTCACCCTTTTCTCTCAGCAGTCCATGTGAAGGAAACAGGTAAAAGCAGATTTCAGCCACAGGAGTGTGACAGTACCAAAGAAGTCTGGACTCTGCTTGCAAAAACCAAATGCTTTTGTGGTCAGAATAGAGGCATTTTAGTTTATTTTCCCTACAGCTCTTGGGAAGTTTTTGAGTGTTTAAGAGTTGCTGTTTAGCCAGTCTCATATCAGCTGTTAAAAAGGGATGTAAAAAAATATATGTATGCATTGCTTGGAAATCTCTTCCCCTAACCTTGTTTTTTTCATACCTGTTTCCAGAATCAAAACTCATGCAAATTAAAAACTGTCATGGGTAGCAACAGACAGTATTCCTTCTTAACATTAGGAATAGTGATTCTGATAATTCCAATTATTTTGTTAATTTCAAGCCACTCATTTCTGTTTAATTGAGACTAGGGTACACCAGCAAACCTTTGGATTAACTTACAGATAGGATATGTAGCCACCTTGTCAGACAGAACTGCAGTTCAGTAACCCACATGAACAGACCAGCTCTGCTGCCACAGCAAGGTCTGGGAATGTGCGAAATCTCATCGCTTACCTAAGGGAATCCCCAGCTGTATGGGGGTGCATTTATTTACACACACCTACCGCTACCGTTAGATGCAGATAAACCTTTTGGGTTTGATTCTTTGAAGACAGCACTACAGATTTGAGAAATAAAGACAGCTGAAAGTGCAGTGCACTTCCCCAGAATCACATCTGGCTCTTCTGACTTTCTGACAGGTGGTTGTTATAACACTGTTCTAAGATTGTTTTGTACAGAGAGTCTTACTGTACATGAAATAGATCTAACACATACAAGCAATAGTTTGCTGGGCTCCTTAAGTAGCAGCGGAGATTAGTAGCACCCGTAAAATAATGGTGAAGATCCCTGTTAGTGACCAGGAGTAAATTGGTGATTGCTTGTCAGTTGCCAAGAGTGGAATCCATGTGCACAATAGCTTAAAGTAAGAATAATTACCATTTATGTGGTTGGAAAGGATGTCTACATTGTCTTTGAAGATTCCACAACTTGCCTGATTTCCTGCTTTCGCTGCTTCTGTAGAGTTTTCTTTAGAAGTCTTGTGTGGTGAAAATACTGAAGAATGATTGAACCTATATTCCTTTATGTCCTGCTGCAGGGATGGAAAGGAAGTGAAGCCAAATAGGGCACATGCGTACTGGCACAACAGAAATGGAGTTTTCAAACAAAACCTCCTAATTACAATTAGAATAACTCAGGAAAAAACTCAAATACCACATATTAAGAGGATTAAGGAGGTAGTATTAAATGTATTATTCTGTATTTGAGAGGTCCTTCTGGAAAAGCAGAGCATTCCAAATGCTAAATTATACTGTTAATATTTTTATGAAGGTTTTGAAAATGTTAAAATGAGTACCACTGACACATGTAATACTGGGGGATAAAATGTGCTCGTTATGTAGGCACTTAAGGGAGAAGAGCTGTCTGCTAATGTGTTTCTACTAATACTTTGTTGTATTTTTTTATCTTTAAGAATGAAACCAAGAAAAATTAAAGAAGATGATGCTCCACGAACGATAGCTTGTCCTCACAAAGTAAGTGAAGTGCTCAGCTTCTGAGTAGATAGTAATTTGTAGATCAGAATTTTGTATTGATGTGTTCTCTTGAGAATGAATAACTAAAATATCTTTACTGTTAATAGAATACACTCAGTTAAATGTATTTTAGTTGTCATTCTCTAGAGACTTCCTTTAAAACCTTTCACTGAATAATATATTATTCCCATTCCTTGTCTTAAGGTTAGTGCATCCCTAATCTTCTGGTAACCATGATGCACAGTCCCTAACATGCTGGTTTTACTGTTGTGATTTCCCGACACCCAAGAATACATACTTGAAAGAATGTTCTGAAAGCTGTTCAAAGTACGTTCCTAAGATCTATATATCCTCTGCTTGGAAACTATGACAGATTTGGAGTCTAGATCAGGAATCAGCAATTTATGGTGCAGATGCCAAAGTCAGCTTTATTGGAAGACTCTGAATTTCATTCCACAGAGCTGGAAAGTGCATCATCATGAAAGAGAGAGGCAGGCATCTTGGAGATCCGATTCTGACACACTGGTAGCAGGGAAGCTTCTGTCTTGAATAAATGTTGCCAGTCACTTAGATTGGTAACATGTGGCTTTACTGCATTATCCAGCTTTTGTAGTGCTTCTTTTAGCTGACTTAGTCTGTAACAAAAAAAGACAAATACAATCTTGCTGACTTCTGGTCTAGATAAGTGTGAGCCTAAGCAAATAGTCAGGGCAGATAGCTATTAGACGTAGCCATTAGAGAGAGCATGAACAGAAGGCTACTTTCTGACAGCCATGATGTAAGGAATTTTCTGGATTCCTCTGTGTGCTTATATTGATTTCAAATTCTCCACATTCTAGAAGTATCATGTTTTTTTGTAATACGGTATGCAGAGATACAGGAACAGTTAGTTTTACTATACCAAGGAATGTTACCTTCATTTCTTTGATTTACTTTTTCATAGCCTCAANGGAGAATGTTCTATCCTTCCATTTTCTATCTTGTAGTGTTTGTAGGCTTTGTGCATTTATGAATCCAGTTTAAAAAAAGAAAAATATTGTAGCTGTACCTGCTGCTCTCAGAAGCAAGAAGGGACTTGGAAATAAATGCAAAAAAAAGTTGATGGTCTGTTTACTTTGGTGCTGCTTTGCCCCACCCAGTTCTGATATGTGCAATGAATGGTGGCACAATACTTCAAAATTAGCCAGAGATTCTAGTGCCTGAAGAGAGAACTCCTGAAAGTGACATTTCCCCCTTTTTATAAGAAACAAAGCTTATTTAAATGTATTTGTTTTGGAAAAAGGAAGACAATAGAAGCCTGCAGAATTTAAGATTAGCAATTTAACAGTCCTTTAGTTCTGTTGTTAAATTTTATACCTCATAAAACAGTGATGTTGGTAGACTAGTTTTATATAAGTTTAAACACCATCACTTGTACAAGTAGAATTTATGATTATTAATAGGATTTTATGAGGGATTTTGAACCTTGAGGAATACATTTATAAAACGTGATAAATTTCTATTGATTGTCACTAAGAAGGGTAAAAAATGTAGAAAGATTAGGTAAACAGAGCCCCTGGGTTGACTTCTGATGCTATACCCGAGTTAATGTAGCTTCTGCTTTTAGACTGAGTCGGCACTAACTCAGGCTGTTGTCCCACCTTATTCAGCTGCCCAGTATCACGTTGTAGATTTAAACTGCAGCAGCAGTGGCACTCTCTGTCTCAAAGTAGTAGTGATAGTTGCTGCTGCCAGTTGGACAAGGTAGTTCCTGTAAGTTGTTAGGTGCTGGAAACCCTCTTGGTCCCTTTGTTCTCAGAAATGAGGAGGACAGAGAAGGAAGAGGACAGAATGTTGGTGTATTAGAAGACTATATAATGTATTGTAGTACTGTAGTTCTTGGAATATAGCACTATAAAGAGTATGCCATAGGTATCCATGAACTCTTCTTCTGTCTTTCATTTTTTTTTGGTTGGATTTTTGTTTTGTGTTTGTTTTTTTCTCTGAAACCTGAGTAAGTGCTTTTGTTTGGTTTATTAATTTACTTCTGTCAGAGCTGCATCTTCTCCATAGGACTCTCCTATTATTCATATGATTGCACATGACTCATAATACTGAGTGAGGAAAGGGTTTGGGAATTATTTTGTTCGGGATTTTGTTTAGGTTTTTTTTTTTGGTCAGCTTTTCAAATGATTACTTTTCTTGTGTTGCTTTTTTGAAAATAGATGTAAGGGTTGTTCTTTTCAGGGCCAACTCTTAAGAAAGTATTCAGGGTATAAAAGCATTTAAAATGCTTGTACTGTAGTAGATAAAACCTTCTTTATGAGAACTAGCTTATCTACTAATTGAGTTTCACTGTTCTTTTTAAGGGCTGCACAAAGATGTTCAGGGACAACTCTGCCATGAGGAAGCATCTGCACACTCACGGCCCTCGAGTACACGTATGTGCAGAATGTGGCAAGGCCTTTGTGGAGAGCTCGAAACTAAAGCGGCATCAGCTAGTTCACACCGGAGAGAAACCCTTTCAGGTACTGTTAACCTGCAGCTGTGAGTACCACCCCTTGTTCAGGGAACACTGGAGACTGGAACTTGGGCATACTAGGGCTTTTCTAAAATCAGATGAGGCACCTGAAAAACTGGGAGTCCCCTTAAGCTAATTAGGCTATCATTTAATTATTTACATGGGCTTCTCGTAGAAATTGGCAAATTGTATACACATGGGAGATACCTCTCAAAATATGATGTAAAGTGGCCCTCTTTAAAAATGAAGTCTGCAGTTACTAGAGAATTAAGAAAATGTCTCTTTCTCCTCATCATCTTTTCAACTTAGCGTTTGTGGATAGCTGAGACTTGGGTCTGTTTGCTCAGTTACCTCAGGGTACTAATTTTCAGCAGGGGCTGTTAATCAGTTTTCAGCAAAATGATGGAGTCACTGAATCTCTTTCCATTTATATCAAGTCACGTGGGTTTCTGCCACCAGAGGTCCTCTGCCCTCTTCATATGATACTCCCTCTAAATCTTTGAAGTTATTTTTAGTCTTGAGCATATATGTGTTCCCCAGAACACTCTTAAGATCTGTTATTTTTTTGTTGTTGATTATTTTCTAAAATATATTATTTGAGAAACTTGATTTGGAGTCCTCAGGCATTTGTTTAGATGCATACACTGAATATTTTGTGTGGTAAATAGAAGTATTTATCACTAAATGTTGTGCCCTTTTTATATCAAGCCCATCTTAAAAGTAAAGCAGGTAAAATGAGTATATCTTTGCAAATCATCACTGAAAGGGGGAAATTCTGAGTGAAATCCTCTTTCTGTTTTGTCATACAGTGTAGGTACAGTTTCACGTGCAGAGAAGGTGTTTTTAGTGAAAGTGCTTCCTTGCAAGCTGGAAGTAATTTATTTCCCTCTTTGGAAATAGATATGCTCTTGTATATATAGCGGATAGTATATACTGCAGTATTGCAGTTTTTAGTGCAGTTCACTGGGGATGCCCACAGCTTCACGCATAACAGTCTTCAGCCTCTGGCTTCATGTTTGTGTAGTCTAGAGATTTAAAGAAGACCGTTTTTCTGGTCAGTGATGGAGATGAGTTCCATTAGCTAACAGAGTGTGTCTTTTCCTTCCAACAGTGTACGTTTGAAGGATGTGGAAAGCGTTTTTCACTGGACTTCAATTTACGCACACATGTGCGAATTCACACTGGCGACAGGCCCTACGTCTGCCCGTTTGACGGCTGCAATAAGAAGTTTGCGCAATCAACCAACCTGAAATCTCACATCTTAACACACGCTAAGGCCAAAAACAACCAGTGAAAGTTGAGGAGAACGTTCTTGAACTCAAAGCATCTTACAGGAAAATCAATTGGAAAGAAATACGCCTCCCCTTTGTATATTGTTTCTAGGAAAGAATTTTAAAAAAAGAACCCTACAAACCTAAAGGACGTGTTTTGATAAGTAGTAAATAAAAAGCAAAAAAAAAACCACACAGAAAACTTTAAGGTGACATTGCTAAGATGCTCCACCTTGCTCTGTATCCCCATTTCAAGAACACGGTGTTTTGTAAAGTGCAGCCCCAACTGGACGGGTCAGCTCATGAACTTGCATCAGAAAAGACAATTCTTTATACAACAGTGCTAAAATTGGACTTCTTTTCACATTCTTATAAATATGAAGCTCACCTGTTGCTTACAATTTTTTTTAATTTT
Organism: Machaerirhynchus nigripectus; assembly: GCA_013397975.1. Taxonomy (NCBI): domain Eukaryota; kingdom Metazoa; phylum Chordata; class Aves; order Passeriformes; family Dicruridae; genus Machaerirhynchus; species Machaerirhynchus nigripectus. The sequence continues at coordinate 810,129 of VZRQ01004348.1, read as the reverse complement.
GTATTTTCCAAGTGTGCATATTGTACACTTTTTGGGGATATGCGTAGTAATGCTATGTGTGATTTTCTGGAGGTTGATAACTTGCTTGCGGTAGATTTTCTTTAAAAGAATGGGCAGTTACATGCATACTTCAAAAGTATTTTCCTGTAAAGAAAAAAAGTTATATAGGTTTTGTTTGCTATCTTAATTTTGGTTGTATTCTTTGATGTTAACACATTTTGTATAATTGTATCGTATAGCTGTAATGAAATCATGTAGTATCAAATATTAGATGTGATTTAATAGTGTTAATCAATTTAAACCCATTTTAGTCACTTTTTTTGGAGAAATACTGCCAGATGCTGATGTTCAGTGTAATTTCTTCGCCTGTTCAGTTACGGAAAGTGGTGCTCAGTTGTAGAATGTATTGTACAGGCACTGACCATTTATTAACACCTGATAATATGTACATCCCCCATGTAATAGAAAGGGCAACAATAAAACAGTGGTCCTAAAGAAAGAATCTGGCAGAAAATGATCTGTAAGCGCAGTCTTATTTTCTTTTGTTGTCCAGAGCAGTTCTAGTTCCTCTTGACCTCCCAGAAATTGGAAGCTGAATAAACTCAAGTTTCCTTTACTTTGCATTCAATTACAGTGATTTGTAATGCAATTAGTAATGCCACATCAGGTGGTATATCTAAACAGAATTGCTGACTGTAATTCTGGTTTTGAGTGACTTTCTTCTATTAACTGGAAACGGTGGATTTGGAGACTTGGCAGTGTAGTGGGGAGTGTTCTGTGTGCCTGGACAGCAACTAGGTAAACCAGTACAGGAAATAACTAGATGGGAACCTTTGTTTAGTCAAGGTAAGGAATGTTGGCAGTTTAAATGCAGTAACAATAGAAAGTGGAGGAATGGTAGGGTTTGAGTGATCATACCAGAAAAAAAAAAGAAACTGTTTCTTCTTTTGGCTAACTTGTTTGAGTGTAATGATAAAAATTCTTCGAACCTTATTGGACACCTTTTGTTTCAAAACAAGAACTTGAAGTTCTCAAAGAACTTGATGGAATTGAGTTTTGATGGTGTAACTAAGAGTGGTTACTTCTCATTTGTTCAAGTGTTCAAAGAAAACTTAGCAGATATTATAGTAAAATGTGACAGATTAATAAGCAGAAGAAAATGCAGAGAAATGCATAAGTTATTTTTTAGAGGCATGTAACATATTTTAATGCAGTAAAAAGTGTTGTTACTCTTTTTCTGAATTCTGTTCTTACAAGGTTCATCAAAGTTTTCATTGCTAATACTGTAAAACTTAATTTTGAGTCCAGTGTTGGTGGTAGTGGCAAAAACATGGGTAATAAAGAAACTGCACTTAAGACCAAGGGAATTTTCATCCATACATAAATTAACCTGAACACTGCAACTCTAGTCTGAGGTTATTAGGGGTAGAAAGAAAGTTGGGACATTAATTGTAAAATATGCGTTAGAATTTTGGCAGTATTTTTTCTTTTATATATAAGCAGTTTTTGAACAGGACAATATACTGAAACTTGTATAGTTATAGTTAAATTAAATTCTGTATACAGTTAAATTAGTGTCTATTCTTTTTGGAAGGAAATAAAATTAATTCAGTCTAGTTCTAACTGACCTTATATTTTTTCTTAAGCAGTATCTGTGATGGTACTAGGCTCGCACAGAAGTTTGCTTTCCTGCGTCATGGAGTCATTTATTGAATTGCAAGGTGTCAGTACTTCATCCTTGAACATACATTAGGGACTGAACTATGTTACCTTGAGCATACATTTGAGACTAAATGATGTTAAATATTGATTTGAGGACCAACTGGGAACTGTAACTGTGACCGCCTCTGGTTATATTGCATCTGATTACAGAGAGACATTTCCATCTAGGCCTCAAATCAGTAGCACTCAATATACTCCTGAGTGTAAGTAGCAACAACACTCAGGAGCTTGAAAGCAAGACCTTTGTAAGTACTTAATTCCATAGTGGATATGAATAAATACTTGCACTGAGCAGCTGCTATAACTTATTTAAGCTTTTAAAGTATAATTGGCACACCTTGCTCTTAAAACATCATGCTTAATTGATTCCAGGTTTTCCTCAAGGTTTTTCTGTGAAAAAATTACAGGCTTGGAGAATAGCAACAGAGTTGACTATGAAACCACCATTCCCAGCCTGCCATCAACAAGTTCCTGCATTACACCACCGATTTGTGAGCAAGTTCAGGTAAGGGGAGGAGAGTGTGAGGGGTGGCAGAAATGTGGTTTTAAAACTGGCAAAACCTTTCCATGCTTATTCGTTATACATGTTCTACTTCTCGTTTGGATCGTACATCTACTTTGGTTCTGCTGCTGTCAAAATGAAAGGAGGCAAATTCTGTAGCTGTATATCTTTGGGACTCAGACCGACTTTAAAGGTAGAACTGACTAGATTTTTCTCTCTCTGTCTATTTATGGTCTGTCAGTAAATACAAAACAAACTGAACTTAAATACTACTTACTTGTGGAGAGTGTGTTTCTTGAAAAGGTTGTAGGAGGGCTGCGGGTTCAGATTTGAAATGCTAAGACAGTAAATCTTTAGTGAAATGGAATGCCAGGACTTCAGCTGAGCCTGCACTTCTTCTGCTTGAAGGGGGTCACTGTGGAATTGAGGTAGTGCATTTTGACTTTTCCCCATAATGGCTGCAAGTTGTCAATCAACAAAGCCGAATACTAAACACATCCTAACAGCATAGCTTGTCAGCAGTAATGTAATTTTGAGGGCAGGTAGAGATCCTTTCCCTCTGCTAATTCCACAGTAGGTAAAAAGAAAAAGATGCAATAATTAACTAGAAATGGCAAAAGTATTGAAGCTTTAAAATGTTTGAAAAAAGTGAACCCCTTCAAAGTGCTAGATGAAGAGGCATGGCAGTGCAGTAACAGGTGTTTCCATGTGCTCATGACACAACTCACAGGCTATTTTGTCAGTATGCCTTGGAAAAATGGGCTGGTTAGTTTTTCTGCTCAATTAAGATAGGAGGACAGTTTTTCAGCTCAGTTAAGCTAAACTTGAGGACAGTATGTGCTGAATATGATTCTTCCAAGTGTTTCCTTAATGCCTTGAAGAAATGGAGAAAATCTGGAATTTTTGTCAGGGCTGCTTAGACAAATCTGTCTGGTAAGTCTTAGTCAAGTGGCAGCTGCAACTGGCATTGGTTGGTCTATAATGTGCCATCTATAATGATGGCACTTAATAAGTTTAAGAAGTTTTTCATCTGTACAGCACTTTCTAAAATCTGCTGTGTAATGGTGGCTTAAAGGGGAGAAGTAAAGGATGTTTGTGTCAGCATTAAACTTTCCTGCACTAATGTTCCTGGAGCACTTGGAGCTACGGGGGGGAGCCTGGGGTGGATTTCAAAACTGAATGTTGGGTGTGAATTCTGCAGGCAGGAGAATACACATAAATAAGAGTTGGACTTCAGTATTGTTCCTGGCTGTGTAAATGGAATAATTTTGAAAGTAGCACTTCCCTTGGGAAGAGTTGCAAGGCAAAAGAATGGGAAAGCAAAGTAGAGCAGAGTGTGCCCCTGCTGCTGAATCCAAGGAGCAGAAACATCTGCAGAGTGATCTGTAAAGGTGGAGGCAAACCAGAGCAGGAATGTATGTGCTTATATGATGAGATTCAATATTCAGTTTGATAATATGAATTGGTCTAGAGTCAAGTTGCAAGAGCATGATGATGGCTTTACAGCAATGCTTAAATGCCACCTGGTTGGCTACTGGTTTAATTTTGTAAGGTAATTGAATCAGTGGTCCTTTTCTCAATTTCATTCTCTTTGCCTAAAGCAAATCAGCCTAGGCAAGTTTATGTGTACTTGCAATCATCCTATATTATTAAGGCAGTTTAACTTAGAATTTTTTTCAGTCCTTTTCTCTGTAGATTGTCTGGGAAGTATTGAATTTCCTTTGGGGGCAAGCACATCAGATTCTGTATAAGAGTTAATGTGAACTTTTCAGGTCCTGGCGTCCCCTAAAGTATCAGGAAAACACTGTTTTGCTGTAGGTAAATTAATAAGGTTCCTTATAGCACCTGGCTTTTAGACAACTCCTGTTTTAGGGTTTTCCAAGTCTTCTGTTACCTTTTTCTAAGAGAAAAGCGCTAAGCCTGGGTGCTGGTTGGGTACCATGGCTTCTGTTTTGTGGTATGGTGTGGACATGATAGCCTCTCGTAAGCTGCTGTTCTCACCAGGTTCCTGTGTCTGCTGGGAGCTCTCTTCAGGAGGAAGCCTGAAGTTCTGTGCAAATATTGGTGAATTTTGGGAGGGAGAGAAAGGTAGAGTCTTTCAGGACTTTTGGTTGCTCCTTTTGCCACCACTTTTTAAGTGGTGGTGTAGGTTTAAGTGTGATTCCTCTCTAATCGGGTGGGTATCAGGTGGCACCTATGTCCGTGCTTTGTTTCAGTCTGTTCACAAACTCCGGGGTAGCAGTTTGCCAGGAGATGGCAGTGAATTACCTGTTTGCACAGCGTGACCAGCAGACAGAACCGCAGTGTCAGGGTGCCCCTGCGAGGTCAAGTGTGTGCAGGGTGTCCTGTGGCGTTCAGTGGACCTTGACAGACTTGGAGCGTGCCAGCGTCAAAGAGCAAATTGCCCACACACCACTGCAGGAGAATAAGAAGTACAATTGTGTGCTGACTTCTGAGAGTCCTGAGTGTACTTGTGCATTCATTAAAAGCACCACCAAGGCAATGAAAATAAAAGACTGTAAATAAAAAACATTGAGTGTGACATGGGTCGTATAAACATGCATCGATCAAATATTAAATATCTTGAAGAGAGAAATGTGGAAATCTAGTTACCAATGGTGTTAATGAATGTGCTTTCAGCTGTGAGTGACTATTTTGATAAACTGCTAGACCTGTAAAACATCACTGCTTCTCTCCAGCAGTGGCTTCCTAAAAAGTCCAAAATCCCCTGAGGCAGTTAGGGCCTTTGCTTCAGTCTGCTGCTGCTCATAATGTGTGCAAGGCCATTGCAGAGACTGCAGAACAGAACCGATGTTGCATCGGAGTCCGGCATTGCTGGTCTTTAGGGGTTCAAAGATCTCAAGTACCCAGTTTCCCTCCGTGGAGCAGGCCCACAGAAAAGGTGTATTTCAGAAGGATGTGAATAACAAATATTTTTGAGATAAATGATAGAGCATATGAAGACCGTGGCATATGCACTGCTTGTTAAATAGTGGAAAATCCATACACAAAAAAATCTTGGTGACCAGAAAGGTCCTAATGTCCTTTGCTAAAGCTCATCGGGAATTGGTTGCAACACAAATCTGTGGAAAAACTGCCTTGTTGGTTAGCGTTTTGATGTAAGGGCTCACAAAGTCAGGTGTCCTTCAGAGCTGCAAGATGCTTTCCAAGGACCTCACTGACCTTGCCAGTTGCAATTTTGGCTTACAAAGGTTTTGACTGCCTCACACGTGGGGCATCATGCAGCTTGTGTTTTGACTTATTTTTCAACACATTTATTTTTTCTCAGCAAAACAGAAAATTTGGCCTTCTGATATAGATTCCTTCAATTTTCAGTCTTAACTGATGCTTTGACTGAACCTCCAATGGATTTGTATGAATCCAATGACTCCCATAGCTTCAAAGGGCATACAAATGTTTATGGTTTGAAAACAGATTGTAAGGAATAATACTTATGTGAGGTCTTTGGGTTTTCCTCTTGTGTGGTTGGTTGGTTGGTTGGTTTGCTTGTTTTTATTCTTTCCTCCTGCATGGGTTAGGGATAGGGGGTTTTACCTCAATTTTTTTTCTGGAGTGTGAAATGAAAATGTGTACAGTCTCTCAGTTAAGAGCTGGCAGGGAAGCAGGTAACTGCCTGGATTAATTTAAGAATAGAAGTAATTTTTACATTTACCACCTTTAATTGCTGTTAAAAAGTTTGAACTTTATTGCTGGCCTGTTTGAAAAGTACCTCTTATAGTTTCTTCCTCAAGTGAAAATACCTCAGTGCACAAGGAAGAAAGTGTATGGCCTGAAGTATTCCTGATCTGCAATAAACTTCTGTTTAAGATAATTAGATCCTAGAAAAAGAATATTCATTTTATTTCATACCAACCTTAATCTGGCAAAGTCAAATTACTTGAGCAACACTTAGTTCCCTTCTGATATATATAGAAAATGGTGCAGACCATGAGATCAGGCTTCATTATGATCTTAGTATTTTATTGATTGATATGTAGATATGGCTAAAATGATACAAGTCTATTTTACTGTCAATAAAAAATGCAGTGTGCTTCTTTCAGTAAGAAAAACCAGTCATAATAAAGTATAATAGTGAATGATAACTAAGCAATTTGACTGTCTTAGTTGCTACATTTTATACACCCTAAGAATATTTTGTGAACATTAGAACTTGACTTTCTTCCATTTATATCAATCTATAGGGCATTAGTGTTCACTGCAGCCCTTGCCTTGATTTCAGTTTATTTATTGATGAACCTGTATAGCTTAAAATCACTTTCTAGGTCAACTCAGTTAAACTAGTGATAAACTATAAGTAAAAAAGCTTTTGCTGAACATCTTACGTATTATTGTGCATATTATGTCACCCTTTTTTCTGTTGGTGATAATCACTTTTGCAATTAGTGAGGACAACCCTAATACAAAAATTGCAAAACAGTTGTACTGGGAAGATGAAAATGGCTTATTTTCCTCTGCTTTTCTCCCCTACTGCACATAGGCGTGCATAAATTCCTGAACATGAAAACAGTTTGCTTCCTCTTGATATCAAAGGTTGTCTCCCTTAGATTTGGCCCAGCAACTTCTCTGCTTCCCTGATCTCTTGCTGTGCCTCCGAGAGTCACAGAGTCCCTCAGTTCCTTCATCTGTCTCCATGGCTGTGGTTTGATAAGGCATGTTGCCTTGGGAAAGCTTCTCTTTTCTCTGCCTGTTTTTTCTGGCAGAAGAGGGGTTTAACTGCACATTCTGCTAATCTAGTGGTGTTTGGCACACTTCTGGGTTTTAAATTGTTCTTTAACTATTTATGGATTAAAAGTCAGGCTAACAGCAGCTAACATTAAACTGTTAACACCTGTTTTCCAGTATAATAATAAATATATCTAATTTCAAAGAACAAATATATATTTTCTTTGCAAGGTCAACGTTTACATTTGTGTTTTAGTCTTTTTCCCAGTATGCTGCCAGTGCTGCACCTGCAATGGACAGGTTTTCATCCCTTGAATGTCTTGCTACCCTTTTACCTGAACCATATAATAAAGATCACTTAATTCCAACACCCCCTGTCATGGGCAGGGACTCCTTTCAATAGACCAGGTTGTTCAGAGCCCGATCCACCCTGGCCTTAAACACTTCCAGGGATGGGGCATCCACAGCTTCCCTGGGCACCTTGTGCCAGGACCTCCCCACCCTCACAGGGAAGAATTTCTTCCTAACATCCAATCTAAACCTGCCCTCTTTCAGTTTAAGGCCATTACCCCTTGTCCTATCACTGCATATATGCAGAGAAAGACAAGGCAGAGAGGAGAAAAAAATTGTCACGTTACAGACAGGATAAATGATTTTTACACTAGTTGATCTACTATAGTAACTTAGTTAAGAAGTACTATACATGGTTACTTTTTTCCCCCTCTTGTACTCATTGGACATGTTTGTGGCTGTGACTTGTAGCACTGGCATGACCCATCCAGTTTAAGAAAGAGCAGGGCAGAGGGACTTGATAGTGAGTTTCATGTTCAGTGATTTTTACCTTCTTAATTCCTTCAGGTGTTGGGGAATTGCTTGATAATGGTGTGGGAATGAGGATCTGGGAAGGCAGGATGTAGTTCTGTCTGAATTGGCTCACATCTCAAAAATCTAGCAGGACAGAACTGTATCATGATTTTAAAGGCTGAGGCATTTGTCTAGCTCGATTTGATAGTTAGAAGTCGCATGGATTTCAAGCAAGTGAAATCAGACTAGGCTGAAAGCTGGCTTTACCCTCTTCTCAGGCTTGTTGAGTAACATCCAGTGTCTGCTACTGATTAGTTAAGTTCCAGATGGATGAATTTCTGGAAAGAATGCTTTAGTAAGCACTGCAAGTAAAACATTGTATAGCCCTTTTCTGTTTTAATGGTATTAATCTTCTAAGGAGACTCTGTTTATTCCAAGTATTTGTTTCTGTTCCATAGTTCAATGATGAACATAGTTGTTGCTCCTGCTGGGAGAACAAAAGGTACTTGACTGGAACTGACCCTGGTCATGGTCAGGTGGAGATGTGGTGGCCTTTCCCTTTCCTGGTCCAGGAAACTGATGCTTGTGTGAGTCACATGTATCTACCCTTTAAGAAGATGAATTAGGGGAGGCAGTACCTGAAGTAACCTGTGGAGGACATGAACTTACTGGAGTGAGTCCAGAGGACAGACACAAATATGAGCAGAGGGCTGGAGCACCTCTCCTTTGAAGAGAAGCTGAGATTTGGGGCTATTGAGCCTGGAGAAGAGAAGGCTCCAGGGATACCTTCCAGTACCTACAGCAGATTTACTGGGAATGTGAAGGACTTTTTACAAGGGCATGAAGTCATGAGGGTAACAGTCTAAAACTGAAAGAGAATAGGTTCAGATTAGGTATTAGGGAGAAATTCTTTACTGTGAGGGTGGTGAAGTGCTGGAACATTGCCAGAGAGGTTGTGGAGGCCTGGTACATGCTTCTGATGTGACCCTGCAGGGACCCAAGACTTGTCTTCCCCAGTTGTGCAGAGTGGGTGCTGATCAGCACAGTTTAAACCAACAAATGCAGAATAGGAGGGGTCTAAGCAAAGGGCCAGCTCTTTGGCTCTAAAAGCAGGATTGTTCTCTTGGTAGAGGAAAGGTCAGTTTGAAGAAGTGAGGTTGGGCAACTTCCTTTCTTTGCTCCAGTGACGGGGCCTAAGCCAGAGCAAGACCCTGCCCCTCCCAGCAGTGCACAGAAGGCAGATATGGAACAAGTTTCCCCTGGCAAAAGCCAGAAATCCCACCCTCATGCAAGCTCGATTTAACACAAAGAAGCATCTGAGTAGAACACAAAAAAAAAAAACAAACTTCAAAGAACAAAAGGCAAAATTTTTAAAAAATTTATTCCCTCAATATATATACAAGAATTACATACTCCTGTACAAAGGTGTAAATGGTGTTTGCTGTGAGTTGTGCATATGCAGCTTAGTAGACAGATTTAACATTCAATTTGAATCTCAGTGCAAGTAGGCACTTGCAGTTGATAGAGATCAACTCTCAGCTCTATCCACCATACCTTCAAGGTATAAAAAGACATACCAGTTTTACAGTTTTCTCCAGCATATTTTGTTACAGTGCAAAACGCTATGAAATAACGCTTCTTTAGAAAATTCATATAAATTAAACACATATTGCACTTGTCCCAACCAAAAGTGTAACAAGTTGTACTTACTGAACTAGTTTGATATGTTTTAAAACATTAAACACACATATAGTCCTTCCTCCTGGCTATTTGTGCCAAATATGTGTAGCTTTTATCTCAAATCTTAAATAACTGTTTGTAGCTCTTTGGCTAATTCAATTCTTCTTGAACAGACTGTTCAAAAAAAAAAAATCAAAGCAGATTAATGTAACAAGAAAATTCTCTAAAACCCTTTGCAGTCTTCTTTCCAGTAGCACTGTAACTAAATACATAAAAATCAGTATTGTTTGAATTAATAATGCAGGTGTATTGAACAGGAACCATTTCAGACACTTACACCCCTATTTTCTGGAAAGGTATGAAACCTCCAGTCTAATATGTATGTATTTCTAAGATACTTCAAGCTGCTAAGCTAACATTGCACCCACAAACATTTTGTGCAATACCACAGGAAGGACTTTGACTTCTGTACATCACTGGCTGCTATGGGGCATGGTGGGAGAAGTGGTGCAAAGTTGCATTAACTTCAGAGAACAAAGTCTACCGGGCTGAACTACTCAATACAGTCCATGCACCCACCAAAGAAGAAACAGAGGTGAAGGCAAATAACACCCGTCCTACTAGATTCGAGTTTCCCTAAATCCTCACAAGCCTTGAGATTTAAAGGAACAAGTGCATTTGAGTGCAGATCCTAACTTTGTGCTTAAGATATTTATTCAAAGCTGAAAGGTCAGGGAGCAATTTAGGTACAAATATTTTCTTTTTTTTCCTTTTTCTTTTTTTTTTTTTTACAAATCAGTATGAACAAAGTTGCTACTAAAACCATTGACATATAAAAGCAGAGGAAAAGTAAAACACAGGACTAGCTGAATGCTAGTCCACGCCTTTACAGTTTGGGGTTACCTGCAAAATGCCTCCAACATTAAACTTCTTCCCCCTTCTTCACCTTAGAGGAGTACACTTACTCCTGTCACATACAAAATGAGTATTTCTTTCATGAGAACACTTCTGCATTCAACTCAACTCAGTCATTCAGAACCTGAGTGAAAGAAAACTTGATTTCTGGTGCTAGAACACTCTCCAGAACCTCTTCTGGAGCCACAACAGCAACTTTCTAAAGGCAGGTCCCCCTCTTACTTGAATACTACTAGATATGGAGTCCTGAATAAGGCAAGATGCTGTTTATACAAGTAGTGAGATGAAATCCTCATTTGATAGATTTAGGAATTCTTTATACAGATAGCATAAATCTACACTACTTGTGTGCGTCAAGTGTTCGTGTTCAACAAAACCCAACCAGCCGGGCTTAGGATGAGGAGAACAAAGAAAAGGTTCACAAACTGGAAGGCTGATGGATTACTGGACCTGGTTCACATTCAGGAAGGTTGTCTTCTGACTTCATGTACATTAGGAACACAGTGACAGTAGCAAAGGTTGCTGCATTGACAGGAAAAGCACGGAGGAGTGTGGAAGTGAGACCTCTCGTGAACACCCTCCAGCCTTCTTCATGGTAACTCTTTCGGACACAGTCTAGGATGCCCTTGTATTGTGTGACACCTCCGACCCCATCAGCCTGAAGCCGGGATTTGATCACATCCATGGGATAGGTTGAGAGCCAGGACACAATTCCCGACATCCCTCCAGAAAACAGCAGTTTGGGAATAACATAACTGTCTTCAGCTTCACAGCCTAAATACCGAGTCATGCAGTCATAGGTCAGGAAGTAAAAGCCGAAGCTTGGAGTTTCTCTTATGAAGGTAGAGACCATGCCCCTGTTGATACCCCTCAGCCCTTCCTTTTGATAGATTTTGATCAAACAGTCCAGAGAATTTTTGTAGTTCTTCGTTTTTAGTTTATATTCTCCTGTTCCTTGAAGCTGCATCCTTGTCTTTGCCAGCTCCATGGGACAGCAGATGACACACTGGATGGCCCCTGCTGCTGACCCTGCAAGGAACTGGTTCAGAGGAGTGTCTTTGCCCAGAGCACGAAGGGTGTTTCCTTGCACACCGAACACCAGCGCGTTAATGAACGTAAGTCCCATCATTGGTGACCCAATACCTTTATAGAGTCCAAAAGCCTAATAGAAGAAGGGAGGAAAAGCCCTTTTTAACAGTGGCGTGGATAACCTCTCAAACTGCAGAACACAGCCCTTCTGGCTCTCCCTTGTACCCCAGCTTTCTAACAGTGGCCAGATCAGGTCCACCTTGTTTTGTAATAAAAGTTTCATCTCTGCCTAGGACACAAACATCTAAGCAACTTAGCAGTACAAAAATATAGCTGAACACCTCCAGAAAAATAATCTTACTCCATCCAGAGAAGAGTTTTCTGGCAACATTTTTACTTTTTGTTTTTAAATAGCTTACATAAAGCCTGAAGCTACCCTTTTAGCAATGGTCCTAAAGCTTCAGCAGCAAAAACACCCCACCAATTTCTTCACTCATTGCTTAGATTCTCAGAAAATTAGTTATTTAAGTAACTGCTAATTTTATTTAAAATGTTCACCTCAAAATACCATCTTCTGACTTAGTGATCGTCACAAAGTTTCTGGCAAAGTTCTGACTACAATATCTGCTGTATGATAAGGTGAGGTTCAGAATATGCTTTATCACTTGATCATCAAGATTTGTCTTTTTTTTAATACCTTTCCCACCCTCCTGAGCCAAAATATACAAAGATAAAAACAATATGCAAAGCATTCGTTTTGTACTTACAGATTCTTGCTTTATGATGGACTGAAAGCAATGGAAAGTCCCACGGTAGAGAGGTTTCTCTACATTTTGAACTTGCAGACGAACCTATAAAAAGTTGTGTGAGATACCAATTTGTACATCAGGAACAGCCTAAAGGGTAAGCTACTGTCTTGTACCTACGTGGAGATTTGCTATAGCAATGCATAGGCAAGAGTGCAGGCTGGACACTGGAATGCCATATGTGGCACAATATTTTGAAAAATCTTGTGTGTTTTGAATATAGTCTGGGGGTGAAAATATGAGGGGAAGAGGATTATTAACTTCTTGTGACTCTTAGCAAACCAGTAAGTGGAAGGGTACATTGACATCTAGAATTTCAAATAGATGCTTTCCAGTACAGACTACAATAGGGACTTTCTTAAGCTGCCAAGAAGACTTCTGTTCACACTAATGAATACCTCTGCAAACCTGAGACAATTTAATAAAAAAATTATTTGCAAGTCAAGCATGAAATTAGGATTATTTTAAAAGGTTGAAAGCTTCCAACAATATCCACAGTGTTTCTGACTGCCAGATTTGGGCCCATTCATTGAGATCTGATTTTTTTTCAGAGGGTAGCTGGGCAGTGACTCTTAAGATCTCTGTCTTTGCATATAGGAAGGAGTAAAAAGCCATTTGTCCTTTTAAATTTTGGTCTGTTTTGGTTTCTTAGCCTGCTAAATGCAAGAAATTTTTGAGGGTGTAGCTGCTTTAAACCTTTAAATGTTGGTAATCATTTAACTTTTCCAAAACTGAATCAGTACGTTCTGCTGGAGAGACAGATGCTACTGTAACTGGTAGTCTTAGGAGACAGGCCCTTCTCTGGATGCTTTTTAACATTTAATGGAAAATCTAATTCTGTTTTTTTCATGCTTATTTACCCTCAGCACACTTACAAAAAATCTCAGTTCTACCTAGCTCAGGCAAAGCCCTACACTGCAATAATCTCAGTGAGTTGATTTCACTGGGTTGATAAAGTTAAAAATCTGTGTTTGATCTCCAGCATGGAGGGCTGCAATGTTCTTCACAAAACATGCTTATCAACCATTTAATGCTGCTGCTGCAACTCCAGGGCAAAAAAGCTCAGTCCCTTATTCTGAACAAAAGAAAAAATATCACGTCTGTGTGAAAGATTCCTGAACTTAATTCTTTTTCATCTGTTTGCTTAAATTAATAAAAAATACCCCCACAACAATGAAAGACCTGTAATCTGTGTGTCTAGAAAATCATTTATGGAGGTGGTTTGTCAGAATCCTATATTCAGGTTAGCTTTCTTCAAAGCAAAAATAAATTGACAGTTTTAGTATTTTTCCTACAACATGTTATTTTATGCTTTATAAATCAGAACTTCAGTTTTCAATGTCTTTTTAGTATATACATTAGTGTATGCTAGCCACGGTGGGAGGCTGAGATCACCTTGGGTCTTGCAACATCTCAGCATTAAAAGCAGGCTTACAGTAGGATTCAAAGAAAATAAATCCTTTGTTACTTCAAGTGACCTTTGGGGCTAGCCAGACTGTCAAAACTGTTAAAGAAGCAGGTCCACAAGCAAAGGCAAATCTTAACAAGCTGTCACAATTGCACAAACAAAAGGTTTTACTCCATTTATAATTTACAGTTATTGTTTCAAACCTCGTAACTTCCACATGTATGGGCTTTGGGGGATTTGCAGCTTAGGAACCTACTTACTTTATCTTTTCTGCTTGTGTTTAGTAGTTTAGAATTAGTCATATTGCATATATGGGTTGAATTTCCTAGTGGCATACAGCTCCCACTATTTTTGTCTAAATAATTTGTGAAATATTAACCAATTAAGCCTTGCTGTAGGGTAGAATATCTAGAGTACTGACTCTCCAGGTCTAAGAATGAAAAACCTCTTTCTCTGGAGCACAGTGCTGGTCACATAATGGTACCCACATTAGCAAACTGCCACGTAAGGCAATGAGTGCACATAAAACTTGCATTATCATGCAGGTTAATGCCATGTTCAACAAGCTCCTTAGTGTGTACAACTACAGGAAAGATGAATCATGTGCAAAGTTTATCCACCTATTCCATTCATTGCCCAATATTCCAGCTTCCTTCTTATTGGGAAACACTGTTACTAAGGTTTTAGGTCCAATAGTAACACCTAATAATTTAGCATCACTCAAGAATTGCATAAAGGCAGTCAAGACTAAATAAAAAACCCCAAACCACTACATCCCTAAAACAGTCCAAGCATTTAATAATGTGGGAAATCAGTGACTTCAGAAGTATTTGAGCAATGAAAACATCATCCAAGAATATGTAGTGGATAAGACCTCAACAGCAGTGTGCCTGAGATTCAGTTTTAGAGGCACTGTGTGGGAGTGTATACAGCCAGAAATGCATAGCAGAAAGAAGGTTCAGAATAAAACTACATTAAAAAAAGGGATATTTAAACCCCGCTCCCTCCATGCCATAGCTGTAGAAGAGGGACACATCAGTTTAAAACTAAAAAGGGAAAAAGCTTCATAAGTCTTTCAGTTCTTTACTTGAACTAATACATTTGGGAATAAATTAAGACTGAGAGAAACAGAAGTGTTCACCTGGGCTATACTTACTAGGTAACTCTCCCGTGATGAGGCTTATCTGTCATCTACAACAAAGTAACACTTTTGCTGTTAATGAAGACAGCCCCTAGCTCAGAAAGTAAAGGCAGTTAAAAGCAAAAAAGCAATTTTATACATTACATCAACAAACCAGGGATAAGGAGTTTGCCAGTTCTGAGATCAGCTCAGCTGCAGGTTTCGCATGGTGACTTCACCGGCTTAATGTCTCCCTGAGTGTCCCACCATCCCCCTCCCCGCTCTGTGAAACATGAGCACCAGCCAAAAAAAAAGAAGAGCTTAAACGCCAAGACAGAAGTAAAACTTCGGCTTATCTAAGCAGCTTTCCCATTGTTCAGTTATATTAAAAATGCACAGTCTAAGGTGACTACCAGTGAGTCCTTTAAACACCACAGAACTATGAAAAGAGTTAATTCTTAACACATATACACACACAAGTTATGCAATGTCTTTTTTTTTTCCCTAAAGGGTGGTTAGAGTTAGTTTTTCCACATACAGTGGTGACTCTGCCAGCTAATAATACAAACACTGGTATTTGCTCTAACAAAATATAGATAAATGCCTACAATACCTTCTTACGGAAATGAAAATATCATGTGCCATGCTGGATTTCATAAAAAATTTAGAGTCATCCAGAAACAAATTATTTGCTCTGTTGTAAAGCAAGATGCTTTTTTCCAAAGCCAATACATCTATTTTGTAATAATACATCTGCTGAAACCAGCATGGGAGGCCCAGTTTTTACAGTTAAATGTTTAGTTCCACACAGTAGAAGCTGTTCCACTTCTAAAAAGCCACAACTAAAAAACCCACACATAGTTACCTTTAGTCTGAGCATAGAATTTTAGTAGTTTTGCTGGATTCAATGAAATGACCCATCACCTTCAGTTAAGCATGTAAAACTTGGCAGGATGGGAGAGAAAAAGACAGCTGGCCCTGCACCACTGTAAGAAAAATTGTGCGAGTATGGATAACACCATTCCTGAAAATATATTCTAGAATTCAGCTGAATTATTTAACTGTCAAATTTACCATATTCTGAGCAACAAAAAGATAGATTTTACTGTTTGAGCAGCTTGCATTGCAAGCTTGCAAGGAGGACCAATATCCACTAGCTGGGAATTCTGTATTGAATTAACCACGTGCTGGAACACAGAATATGGTGGGGTCCTCGGTAACACTATTGGCCCTTAGCCTTTGCATACCTAAATTCAGCAAGGTAAAGGTATTACAGATATAGATCTACTATGTGGCATGCTGTCTGCTGGAGTCAAGTGAGCTGATATATCACTTTAGCAGGGAATACACTGATATCCTTTCTTCTATTCTTCCAGTGCAAGACTTTGGATAAGGTTGCCAAAAGATGACTTAAACTGTCATTCTGTTCTGAAAGATGGGCTTGGAATCCTGAGAGCCCTGGATGAGGGACCCTCCAGGAGATCTCAAATCTTGTATTTATAGTAGCTGAAGTATGCGTAACACACACAACTAACAGACCATCAGAAAATCAATTTTAACTTGGCAAGTTATGAAAATAAATAATAATACTTGGAGGAAAAAGCCCCCAGACAAGCTCCATACTGTGGATTTTTATTGACTTCCACCCTTTGGCTAGTGCTACAAATTAAGGAGTAATAGCAGAGCTTGAGGGGAAAACAAAACACCAATCTTTCAACCTACTTACAAAGTGGGTTTGAGTTACAAATGCAGGGAGAGGCAGTTTGAGCAGTTAGTGTTGAACAGCTGCAGAGAAGCAAGCTTAGAACAAAACTTAGTTAAATGTAAGGTTGTATTTCCAAATACCACATTGTCACTGCACTGCACTTGCAGTTTAAGGCCAGCGTTTATGTTACTAAGTTTTCACTTCTGAAGAGCTAGACATTGAAGAGTCTATAAACAGTGGTTGTGGAGGCTTGCTCCAAGCTTTCCCACACAGATTTTCACTCCTACAGTATCTGGGGATTTTTTTCCTCCCCCAGTCCTTGGAGAAACTAAATTTTCTACTTAGAGGCAAATATATTTCATAATCAACCCACCTTAACAGTGTCAAACGGGTGTCCTACCAGCACACCAGCAGCACCTGAAACAAAACAAATGCCATGGTTATTATTCTGAATTTTCTTCCTGGGTCTGGGGCTACAGTAGCCCAAGCAGGACCACCAGCCTGAGGTGTGGGTGCACAACATGGTTGGCAAACCAGGTAAAGAGCAATCCCACCAAGTCAGGAGATAAGAGATCTACAATTCAGTCCTTCAGGCCAGTACCAGGTGCCTTTATGCTTCTAGTCAAGCCTCTGAGCCCCAGGCAGTGGTTGAGGTGTGTGACTACAGACTGTGCCACACCATATGGAATGTGCAGCCATGACTCTTGGCCTCAGCCCAAGGCAAGTCCAGGGGGCAGAAAATGCAGGGTTCCTCTAAAGCGCGATATTTCATGTACGTATCACTCTGTGCAGGCACAGAAAATGTGTAAGCATCTCTACAGGCAGCAGAACATTCCTGCTCTCTGCCTATAGCCTTTCCAGATGTGACAGCAGCACCTGCAGAGGGACCATGCATTACTAAAAACCTTTGCTTTATTCTAGCACCAAAGGACTTTGTAGAAGTCACATGCAGGCCTATTAGTTACACCAATCTGAACACAGGCGTTTTGCACACACAGGCTGGAGCAGTGAATCCTCTGGCTCTGTACCTCTGTGACCCAGCAATCCTTATCTACCGCTGACAACAGTGACAAACAACTACAAGCGCGTCAGCGCACCTTCCCACGTTTGCGGCAGGACAGCTGCCCTCCCTCTCCCGGGGAAGATGTGGCAGCAGCGCAGTGCCTGCTCCAGGATGGTGCAGTCCAGGTTGTTTAAGGCCAGCACGGCAGCGACATAGCCCAAGATAGAAAAACAGCAATGTGCACTGTGCTCGGCACGGAAAGGCCAGCGGTACAGCTGACCCTGCGGGAACCCTGGCAAGGCAAGGGCACTAGGATGAAGCCAGAGAGACGCTGAAAAAGGGGATTTAAAATATCTTTGCCAGGTTAGCAAGGAAAACAGCAAGCGCAAATACCCGAAAAGACGCGAGAATAAGTCTCCCGAATACAATTTAATAACTGCTAAAAATAGCAGGCGGCAGGCCGGCCGCAGATGCGCGGGGAAGCGCAGGACGCGTGTTCGCGTTCTCTCCTCTCCATCTTAGAGCTGCCCAGGGTCCCTGTGCTCATGTCGGGGCTCCCGACCGCGCCGCTGCCCCTGCGCTCACCCCAGACCCCCCCCCCCACCCCCCCCCCCG